>BQNB010007929.1:45622-91801 GCA_026074375.1 Tanacetum coccineum | reverse complement strand
GTGCAACTCTGACAAATTAAATCGAATGTGAAATAACATTTTCAAATGTATTTTAAAACGTCTTAATAAAAGCCGTTTTCTATGACTTGTGAGTTTGGACTATGAAGTAGCACCCCAAAGTGGTGTTCCGCTGCGTTGTGATTTTGGGGGTGTTACAGATTATCTTAAACTATGTCGTACAAAAAATAAGATACCTTTCTCGCATTTTGATGAATCATCTGGTGAGGATATCTATAATATGTAATATTATATTTTTTATTATTTAATTAAAGTTAGTTGGTATGTTTGTATCTCGGTAATTCTTAGTTATTTTTTGTAATATTTTGGTTTATATAATGTGTTCATTTCCATTACCCAATTTTTAATTATTTTATTTAAATCATTCTACAATAATAATAATATGTTCATGTGTTTATATATGCGTTTGATTTTATGTAACTATATATTTATCTTCATATATAGTTAAACTTGATGTCTTATGTTGCATATTTGTTGTTGTTGTATTTTATTCGTTTGACGTGTTGGAATTTTGTATATGAGTATAAAATATAAAATGGTCATTGAGATAGATGCTGATAACGTTAAGGTTCCGGTTTTCATGACGTTTAATTTGTGATGTGATATAAAATAATTTTTGACGATAAATTTGAGATGGATGCTGATAAGTTAAGCGTTGTGCTTTTGGATAAATCATCCAATGAGGATAATAATATTAGATGACTATTAGTTTGCCCAAACCTAATTGTGGGTTTGGGTCCATTATGTTTTGTGTGATTACATAATGATGATTTGCTATAGTTCAATAATGATCCAAATCCACAATTAGGTTTTGGTAACTAATAGTCATCTAATAAATAATGTTGAGGTTTTGTTTATCATAGTTAATTAACTTGATGGCTCATGTTGCACATTTGTTGTTTTTTAATAAACGTGGCGATTACAATATATTAACTTTGTTTATGGTTAGTATTGACAATCAGTTTGTTTTATGTAATATTATACAATGTAAATTTATAAACTTCCATGCTGTCTATTAGTTATATTATGGTCGTGGGTTAGCTATAACTTCCAAGTATCTATGTATTATTAGGTGTTGTCTATAACTAGTTGGTAGAAAACTATGTAGTGCGTGGCGGTTTTATTTTATATAGTGCTTATAAATAGATAATTCAAATAAAGTTTAATTATTACCTAAAATAATTCGCAATGTCATTTGTTGTCTTTTCAACTTCGAATTCTTATTCTTCTTATAGTTACTATGATTTTGTAAGTGTATATTATATTTATGTTATTTTGTTTTATATGTTTGATAATGTTGTCCATCTGATATTTATGATGTTTGTTTTGTTATAACAGAAAGATGATGAATGCATGACAAGTGAAGAAATTGTCGAATCAAAACTTAATAATGTTGGTGAAGTTGTTGATGAAGATATTCAGTTGATGACAGTTGCAGATCATGAGAATGTAAGATTATTAAATTATTATTACGTGGTGACATTAATTTGCATGTGTCATTGTAAAAAAACTTTTATATGTTTACAGGTTTCCATGTCAATTGTTGTTCACATGTTTTCCAATTTGGTTAAAGAGCAAGATGGAAAACGTAAGCGTGTAAACAGTGAGAAATATGTTAAGTTGTTTTGTTTCAATGGAGAGCATGTAGGTATTGAATATGATGCTAAAAGTGCTGACGTCGGTAAGGAAAATATATTAGATGAGTATAGTAAGCATCTCACTGACGCTGAGAAGTCATATAAAATTGTTGTGGATGGTAAAGAATATTCATGTGTAGGTGGTATTAAAAAATATGATTTATTTCCTGAAGGGTTTGATGACAATTTTAGTGTTGTGGGTGATAATAACTTTAGAGTATTTTTTTTGATGCTGAGAAGCTTAAGGGTATGGGGTGTGTATTATTCAACTTGCTGATTAGATATAAAATTGTTTGTTATTATAATGTTGCGGTTTATGTTAATGTTGTAATGGTTTCTGATGATGCGCTAGGTTAAATTAAAATTAAAAAGTGTATTCTGACTTGGAGATTTATTTGAGTTATGGTGAGAATGTTCATATAATTGATGTCACATACATTTTATCATTATATTTTTATAATTATAATGATTCATAGTAATGATAAATATATGGTTATTTATATTATAATAAGGATCTTCTTTAATTAATTTTTTCATGTTATTCATGCTGAACAAGTCCACAAGATGAGGATGATAATAAATAGGCCTAGCAAGAATTAAAAACAAACATATTATCTAGTTTCATTTTACAATAGAGGATCTCAATCTTTACATATTATTATAAGTCAAACATAATCTGTATGACGTATAACGTATATTCATGTTTCGAAACAAATACATAAATGAAGTCATTCATACGTTTCCAAAAGTAAACTAGCATTTAGTATATGGTATAAATAAAATAATTGCATAAAATAGTAATTGAGGTTCAATACAAATATTTAAGTTTAATCAGAAAGTATGATAACATCATAAACATCTTAAATAGCATCAAAATATCGTACACAGTATCAGCACATAGTATGAAGTAGTATTTTTTTCCAGCAATTGAATCATTTACTTTTTTCAGTTGATATCTGATAAATATCAACTACTCCAAATCTCTGTTGATTTCATCATACAAAAGACTGATAAATTTATAGTGACATGTAACTTTCAAAGGATATGCAACAAACTTCCTCAATGTATCCGTTTTTGAAGCTATTGATATTTTCAATTCATGGAACATGTGAAGCAGTTTGTTATGTCGATCTTCATCTGACTTAATAATACTACTTACGGATGAATTGTATTTTTCCTTGTTTGTTAAGATACGTAAAGCATTAGCAAATTTGGATGCATGATTAGTATTGATTTCCATTTATTGTGGGAATTGAAATGATAGATGAAGATGTTTATGGGGATGATGATATATTATAATTATAAATAATGAATTGAATTTTCTGATTCTTTATTGAAATGTTGGTAACTTTGTGTTCCACATTTTTCTCATAAATGCCTTATTTTTCGCTAACTAACCAAATTGAATCCATGTATTTTGTATAATTTAATAAAAGTATTTTAAACGTTTTATCGTTTGTAGGTAAACATATCAATTGTTGTACGTGTAATTTTTGTATAAGCAGCAAGACTATTATGTTTATATTTTGTTCGATACTAAAAATTAATTATATTATTTTTTTAGATTGGTACATTGATAGTACTATTATTTGGTTAATAAGTACTAACAAATTATTGATCTATTTATATCTTATTAAAGTAATTGTGTGTATTTATATTTAATTGATGGATAAGTAAAAATTCAAATTCCTAGATGGTGATCAAACTAAAGAGTGATATACTACGTATAAAAGTTCTCATTCCTGTATACAGTTTATTACTATTTTGATTTACATCCTGATGACGGTTTATTAACCACCTACATTCTCTACGCACTTTATATGTTTTTGGGTGGTTACTTTTTTGCAATATAAATATTCCTTTGAACGAACAAATGAAATGGTATTACAAAACAGTATTATAATGTTTTCATTACAATAACTTGCGAAGGTTTCAAATTTAGATGACTTACAAGATCAGATGAAATTCGCATTCCATATTGAAGCTCACAAGGAAAGTGTATATTCGTTGGGGACATCGTCAATCTGTGCCCAATTAAGTAATGATATAAGTAGCATGAATAAGATGATTGATGAACTTCGTGGCTTGCCTAGGTCTGAAGTCATTAATAAGGCTATTGCTTTTTGGATAAATCTTCTTAAAGATAATGAGGCTAAACTGGAATTAGTAACGGATTTGCTTGAAAAACAAAATCAAAATATTGAGAAGAAATATGTTTTGGCGTATAAATTTAAACTAGATTGATATCATGTATGTTTTTTTAGTTTCGTAATTTTGTAGCATTTTTTTACTGTTGCAATTTGTAGTGTGTTGAATTGTTTCTTGTGAGATGTCTTTAGATATGCGGCATATTCATCCAGTTGTTCCACATAATTTATCAACCATTTATGGTGCTGATACAACCATTACTAATATATAATGGTTATTGAATATCAGTGCGTCAGTCTTCCAAAATGTGCAGGTTTAGTTCAATATACTTTTGTGTAAAGTTCTATATTTGATAATGTATAAACTGTTTTTCTCATGTATTGAATCTAATCATTGTATTATATTTGGGTTTTTGCAGATAAGTGTGGACTTTTAAAAAAAGTAGCATAGTTTATCGACAAAGTGGCCAATTAACATTCAGTAACCGTTCTATTAGTAATGGGTGTCTCGGCAGCCACAAATGCTTGATGAATCATGTGGAAGAACTAGAGCAGTAAGCCCCATATTTATAGATGTTATACTCCACTAGATAATCAATCCCATACATGTAGTCTTTAATATTATAATCAGTTGTTTCTCCATTAGTTGATTAATTTCGTTTAAGTGTTTAGTTTAAGAGTTATGTTTAGTTGTAATATTTAATGAAAAGTTGCTTTTCCCACTTTGCAATTAGTTATGAATATTGTATAAGATTTTGAGACTCCAAATTTATAAGATAATTTGTGTATCTGAATAATTTTCTTTTACATTGAGGGAAACTATTTAAAAGTAACGCCAAATATTTAATAGCATTAACAATTTTATTTATACTACTTACACAGTTATAAGTGTTATCTAAAACTACACACGGTTATAAGCATATAAGTTTATATTGTTTGATGAGTGATGGAAGTGATCTGGATGATTTCAGATGGCTATTATTATCTCTTTGATATAAGTGATATGTCATGTTTATGTGTGATGGAAGTCATGTCTATGATTTCTGATGGCCATTATTATCTATTTGATACAACTTTTTTGTCACACCCCCAAATTTACTACAGCGGAAGACTAGATTTGGGATTGTGACTTCATGGCGTGAAGAGGACTTGATACGAGAGATAGACCTCTACATGCCAATATACCAATGCAGACTCCATATATTTCGTAATATAGAACACCTAGGAAAAACATTGCTAAAGTGTCAACATAAAGTTGGTGAGTTCATAGGTTTTGTTGTTTGATAATAGTGATGAACCACAAGATTTATAACCATAGTATGAAATATAGTAATCCTATATATCACAATGAAAAGTATTTACTATTGTCTAAGCTCATAACACTGAAGCGTTAACAAGTACTATCATAGATAAGCCCATGCAGATGTCCAACCCGCGACATCCGTAACTGACTCAAATGAAACTGTGTTTGCTTGACTAATGTCAGTCAAAGACAAACAGGGATGCCAATCCCGATAGATCTATCCATAACATTCGCGCTTACAAGAATTAACGGTTCATGATAAATTGGGCAATAGAGTAAGTTGGGTTGAGTAGGGACTTAGACCCAACAGTAAATCAGTAAATGTAGTTGTGTTCAACTGTTAAAATAAGCAATGTTCTCACCCCAAAAGATGATTTAAAACAGTAAAGTAGGGGCTATGAAAACTCACCTTGTCGGTTAGGTTAATCGTCTGGAATTGATAATGGATCAATGTACGTTGAATAATGACTTAGTCAACACCTAAGTAATTATGATAAATCTGAGTTTATATTCTAAAGAATTAATGTATGAAAGGAAATATGCAAGTGGGTCGTCAAAGGGCATTGTCGTTTATCAGATAATGTTTTATGTTCTCAAACTGTTGGCCCTAGGGATGATACACGACTTTACACTCATAAGTATATATATATATATAAGTTGATAAAGTCATTCGTCGTAACTTATATTTATAAGCTCATGCGATTTATATCTTAGGAGAATACAAGTATTAATTGTAAATTACTAAGTCTATATATGTCTGTTTATTCATACTGATGTCGTTAATTAATTCGTAGAATTACATATCCTGGTTCGTTTATTATTGACAATAAAAAAAATTAGGAGATGTTATAGTTTGATAATTAAGTTACTGTGAGATGGTAGAGTTTAAAAACTGTTTTCAATTTGATGTAGTATAAGTAATTTATCACAGCAGTATTATATTGTAAAATAAACAGTTGTGTATCTGCATGGGCGGTTAGGTTTTGTTTTTTTACTATATATTATTCGAGCCTCCTTTTAATTTATTTTTTTACCAAAAGAAATTATTTCAAAAAATTTCTTCCATGGATTTGTCACTTATTGAGTAAGCGATTTACGTCAATAAGTATATATTATTCATGCAGTGCAATTTGAAACTGACAGAGGCTATAGATTCTTATCTAATATATCGTCTGTTTTTAAGCAAACTACATCTCAAATTAATCATAGGGACCATATGATTACTCAACTTGGCTTGTTCCTAAATTCTGATTTACGAGACGTAACCATCTACACAATGAAACTATATAGGAGGACGATATGAGAAAGATGTGTGAAATTCTTTTAATGTTTGGAAATGAAAAAAAATCATCATTTATATCAACACTTATTATGCGGGTGTAGTTGCTAAACTTTAAAGCATGCATTTAAGGTTTTTGTTGGTTCGCTAATGTCTCGAAGATTGATAGTGGTCATCTCTTTATAGCTATCTACTTTTTTTGTTTTTGGGTTATTTCGTTTTTTTTAATTTTAATGATCTGCTAACGTTCATTGCAGGGTCGGTCTTGAGTGTTTGGATGCCTTGGGCGAACCTATAAAAAAATGCCCATGTTAAGTTTTATAAACAAACACAACAATATTTTGAAAGATTTGATGTGCAAATACAACCTTTATATTCAGGGACGGAACTATAATCAAATATGATCGGATGTACATAATTTTTTGAACTGTAATATAATATAGTTAAAAAGTAAATTAAAACAATGATTTTATTAAAAACAAAAAACAAGAAACACATTCCATGGACGAGCTGAATTTAAGAAAAATCAATGTTTTTTTCAAAAATAAACTCTACATCGAAAAATCGACGGGTGGTGACCCTACAAGACCTCTGATCCGTCCGAGTCCACATCCACTTAATAAAACATAAATAACTATATAAAATATGTAAAAGTTTATAGACGTTAAACATAATCTTGTTATTCCTTGTTTTTTTATCGATTGAAAAGAGATTTATATTTAGCATAAAATACACAAGCAAATATGAGTCGACACATTATTACATTTTTAGATGGTCGACATTCCAAATGAGATAAAATTGTATACATTTTTATAAAAAAGTTATTTATGAATTCATAATCGACCAACTTACCCGATTCACTTACTCTATATAAAATACATATGCTTATATAAATGATATATTGATTAAACATATATAAATCATGAAGATCATTTCAAATTATTTTTTGTAAACATTTATGTTTCATAGATTATTAATCTCAAAACTCAAATTTATATTTATAAACGTTAAACTAAAAGAACATGGTAATAGAGTAATAAAGTTAAATGTAAATTAAAAATGTACATTAATTTTTTTGAACGGAAATGTACATTAATTGATTTCCCATGTTTTCATGCATTTGCTAAAGTTTCACATTTGACTGATTTTCTCCCCACGTGGCCATTTTTAAACCAATTAGAAGAAAAGAGAGTCTTCATCTTCATCTTTTTCCGCTTTTTTTCTTTTCCGTCAACTGAACTACTTTCCGGCAAAATCTTCAAGTGTATTTCTTCTAAATTTAGGCATCGATTTATCATACAACACCATATTCATGGCATATATAATTTATCCGCAACATCAACAAATTTGATGCCCCCTACTTGTTTGATGCCTATAGGGCCACTTCAGCCCGCGATAACGCCCGATACCAAATCCGGACCTGGTTCATTGTGTATATGTAATTTATGTGATCAACTGGTTATATATTTTTTTATCTTGTGGTGTGAATTTGCTTGATAGAAATAAATATACAAAATAATAAAAAAAAAAATAAAAGTGTGATTAACGTAATGACTTCAAATTGTATAAATATATTTACAAATATAGATGTATACTTTTTAACTATTGATCACATTATTTTATGCATATAATAGTGTATAATCAAGTTATTACTTTTAATAATGTACGACAATAACTAAAATATCAACTAATTTTAAAATGGTAATTGTTGCGGCATGAAAAAAAAACATATATATCGTCAAACATACTATACAAGTAAAACACTTGTATTATGTTATAAATCAAAAAATTGCCAATAATTAAATTAAAACAATCATCATTTGATAATAATTGTGTACATTACAATATTCAATCAGTAATTTTATTCATACTGAAAAATAATGTTACATCATTAAAGTAAATCTCAACATTACCCGGTAGCATCCTGATTTAGGAACAAAGTTTTTGCATTATTTGAATCATTTACTTTTTCTATTTGATCTTTGAGTAGTATCAATTCTTCCAAGTCTCTGTCGATGTCATCGTACAAAAAACTAACAAACTCATTGTCGCCCTTTACTTTCAATGGATATGCAATTAACCTTTTGAGTGTGTCCGTTTTTGTAGCTATACAATTTTGCAGTTCGTGGAACATTTGAAGAAGCTGGATAAAAATTGTTTTTGAAATAGACAGGAACATGAGAAAGGAACATTTGCAGGGAGGAAGATTTTGGATAAAATGATTATTATGAATAATGAGATTCATTTGATGCATGTATTATGTAAAATTTGTTTTGGTTCCACGTTTTTCTCATATAAACGACAAAGTTTTCTCTAACAAATCAATTTTAAATTTCAATTTATCTTATCAATTTTTTCCTTTCTCATGTTCACCTATTATAATTCTAATAAGTATTGAAGTCTAGAGTCAACATTAAATCAAATCTTTAAGCCAAAACCCAGTAAGCTTTAATAATCAGTAACAACAATTCGTTCAAAACCTTTAATCATCATCGACAACAATTATCTGCAACACATTAAACAATCTATTCAACAATATGAAGCTCGTTCAATACCTATTGCAAGTTACAAATATTTGGATAAAGCTAAGTAGGATAAGCATACCAATATATCAGATAGTTCTTACGTAACTTAAAGTCGTATATGGAATTACTAATAACTACTCATATTTAACATTTAATTTATTAATTATATTCGAGTGATTGACGAAACTATACATGTCGTGGAAGTTATTGCTATTCATAGATGACAATTACCTCCTTCTCATACAGAAGGCAACAATTTGGGTGAAACAGTACCCATTTAAAGTTAACATCTTAGTTTGGCTGCTACATAGAGATTGTTGTTGACTAGTCTAATTGGAGCCATCATGAGTTGAACTTTGTACTCGACTGTCCTATATGTACAAGACATTTGACGAAGACCATAAGCAATTATTTATCTTATTTTCGTTGTATTTAGGCCCATTGTGTGTTAATGCTTGATTGTCGCTGGAGGAATTTGGACCCCCAAGAAATTTGTCGTCATTTTTTTGGAATGCAAACTTGGTGTCCTTTCGCTTCGATTTAGCATCTAAGAATAAGAACTTTTTATAAGGTGTTTTACGTTGCTTGGTGGTCTATTTGGAGATTTAGGAATCATTGCGTCTTCGAGGACCGTCCTCCGATGTCGTTCGAACGTTATTTGATGAATAGTTTTCCATCTTATAATTGGTGTCATATGACGTTGTAAGAAGAAATTTTCCATTGTGGTGGAAGTGGGCTCAAAAGCCCCCACTTCATTTCCCTGTATTTTCCCCTAGCTTCTGCAAGATTTTTAATAATATTGCCGTTCAAAAAAAAAAATGAGTGGGATCAATGTATAATCATAAACGTTGCTATCTAATAATGGTGGAAGTTACTACATAAATGGAGAACAATTGGAGATTTTAAAATTACTTCAATCTTAAAAAACATTTGCAGGACAAATGTTATATAAAATGTTGTCAGTCTACTTATTCGTAATATGGATTCACAGTCTCTCACACATTAATCAAAATTGTCATAATGTCCATTGGATTTTCATGTAACTTGGGAAGTCGAAGAGTTAGAGGTTTCAAGCAAGTAGTTGTTATGTTTATTTAAACTGTTTGTACAGATTAAGCACATTTATTATCGTTTTCAATAATAATTGAATCTGCTTTTTGTAGCATGATTAGTCCTATGTGTCACGCTTGACATGATTATATGTGTGCATTTTTGTGGAAACTTATGAGAAGACGTTCTAGTTTTTGACTGACTTGGGTAAGATGAAATTATTATTTGTGGTATAAACCTTAACATTTTTACTACAATCAAATAAATGCAGTGGATTCATTGTTATATCAATGTTAGCGCGTTATTTATATATTGTTCTTTAGTGTTCCAAGGTAAAAAATCTATCAATTTGCCAACCTTATGGATTGTTGTTAATTCAACAAGAAAGTGACCTCGAATGGATATATCGTCAATGTGAGATAGGAGATGTCTTGGATATGTATTTACTATATGATGATGGTGATGATGATGAAGGGTGGTACCTTGAATAAATTTATTATGTAGTTTTTGGTTATGTTTGTATTTTATTTTCTTCTGATGGTTAACAGTTTTGTAGTTTACTTCTGGTGCATCAAATGTAACCTTAAATTTTCTGATGAAGATTGTTGTCAATATATAAAAACTTATATTTTTTGTTTAGAAGTCAATTGAATTTGCATATTAAAGTTTGAATTGACTAAGATGAAGATGAATCAGAAGGTTATAAATATAGTTTCTTGAATATCTTCAAGCATTTAATAAAATATTTAATTGTGTATTAATTAAGCACGAAAAAATAAAATTCCATATTGTATTTATTGTATAGAAACTTTATGTTATTGAAGATTGTCCAATTTTTTTAATTATAAGAAATGGGCTGACATATTGACCGAGTTAGTTTTTTTGTGTTTGGACCGAACATTCACATCAGCAATTAAAACATCAGAATTGTTGCATAAGATACCAAATGATTCAAAATATATGCTTCATAAAGAAAAATATACTATTTACATATGTACAAAATTTTATATATATAATGTTATTACGTAATTTAAATTCGTATATGGAAGCAGTAATAAATATATGACAAATTTTGATACTTTAAAGTATGAAATCGATAATAAATGTTGCTATATAACATCCTGCCGCGAAGCGCGGGTTCCCTGATATATTAGTTAAGACAGATGATTCTTATTAAGAAAATAAAAATTGATTTGTGATTGATAAATTATTTTTATAAAAAAATAGTTAATATGATAGACTTAGACTTAATAAGGCAAATTACTATTACACATTTCAAAATGTGTAATAGAAGATTGAAAAATAGCTAAGCCTATATTCATTGGAAAATGCATAGTTATGTCAATTCGAACTACAAAAATTGTCTATTTTAAAAATAAATTTTAATTGCAAGAGTTCATATATTAATTTTACATAAATTATAATAATCGTCATACATTATTAAACTTAAGCAACCTAAATACATTTCAAAAACAGAAATAAAAAACACAATTGCAGAATTGTTATCTAACTTTCCAATGCTATATGTAAAAGGAGGGATACTTTTAAATCCTCGACCACTTCAGAATGGTTTAATTGACAATTGTAGAATTGCTATCAAATACCACTTTTAAGTATGAACATAAACATGCTCTGGTCTCTGTTCATCCATCTTTAATATCGTCAATTTAGAAAAATATTCATATATGATCAACTTATATGAAGATAACCTAAACCAAGTATAAGGGTGGCGAACCTAATGTTGGTGAATCGAATATGCGATATCTACCAACAATCAAAGAACATTTGGCTAATTTTATGAAGATAATCTAACCCACGTAGAAAATAAATCATCAGACAACATACTCCTGAATATTGAATATGATATTTTTGATTCTTTCCAATGTGAAAGAAATCACATTCAACCTTGAATATAACACTTAAAAAACAAAGAGTGGACTTATAAAAACCTAGAGGAGGCATATGGAATATAAAAAAAGCAAGTGAGAAATTAGGTTAACTGAAAATGTTATGTGAGACAAAACCATGCCATGACCCGTATTTATAGACATAAAAGAGAAGTTAATGCTATCCACTTGGCAACTAACTAATGGACCAACAAAAATAAACCAATAAAAAAAATTAAATCAAAATTCTAAAAGACTTAGGGTCCGTTTGGTTTGTAGGTGAGTTTATGATTAGGATTTGAATTTGAATTTGGTTTATGATTTGGATTTGGATTTGACGTAAGAGAGAGAAAATAATATTTAATGATATATTATATGTTAAAATTTGTATATTATTTATTTTTAAATAAATATAATAAGTTTTATTAATAGAAAAGAAAAAACAAATAAATATGAGAGGTTAAGATTTCATATGGACCCATTTGATCAAATTACATTTACAAAAGTAGGCTATGTGCCCAAGATTAGAGCCTTAGGTACGGTAACGCCCAGCGTTGGCTTTTGCTAGCTGGGCACCGCGTTGCCTGGGGGCGTTACACCATACGGCCCGCCAAGTAGAAAGCCAAAAACTCCAACGCCGTTTAGGGAGCCCCCGTCGGTTATAGCCCATCCACGGCCGTCAAAACCCACTTTTCTTTTCTTTTTTCCCTTTTTTATTTCCGATTATTAAAAATGGGATATGTGGTTTATGTTATTTTATAGTGTGTGTGTGTGTGTTTATGTTTATTTGGTGTGTTATATGTGTGGCGTTATTCTGTGTGTGTGTTGTGAGAGATATGAAGAAGACGACGCAAAAACATGTAATGTGGTATGGTGGAGGCTGAACTTTGTTTTTTGATATTTGTATCTAGTAATAATTTAATTTGCTTTTTAAACAGATTCAACACTCGTATTTTTTCTACTTAGAAAAAAAATGTGTTTTTATATTTTTATTTTGCCATTAGTTAAACGTAAAAAAAATTTTATCGAAAGTTTATCAAAGTGGATATCTATTGAAAGATAATTAAATGCTCGTCGTGATGGTATATATTTTTTTTACTTAACGATTAACGGTTTTTAATCACAACCATTGACTTTTTTTTAGATGGATGGTGTTGATGAGTCCCTTAGTATCCAACCTTTTTTTGGTATTCAATATAACTCTCCTCTAACTTTTATGACGTATAGTGTATATTCATGTCTCGAAACAAATACATAAATGAAGTCATTTATAAGTTTCCAAAAGTAAACTAGCATTTAGTATATGCTTTGCGCAGTCATGAATTATGGTATATATAAAATACTTGCATAAAATAGTATTTTAATGACGTATTATGGTATATGTAATCATCACTTTATTAATGACGTATCTTTTCGCCTGTGCTAGTATTTTCAGATGTCAAACACTCAACTTGTCAATGTCAGAATGTGTACATTTTTATTAATATTATTATATATATAATAAAAATAAATTTATTTAATAATAAAGTGAATAAAACAAACTCTTTTCCATCGTTATAGTTTCTTGATCGCGTTTTTATAGTAATATTTGTCGCGAATACTTTTGCGTTTATCTATGTATTTCTAACAGTGTCTGATGAGTTAGTACTGAAAATGAGTTTGATGCCATAGTTTGTTTTTTTTATTTGTAACTTTTTTTATTAGAATGTGAATGATGAATATGTGTTGTAGTTGGTTTATATAAAGCTAGGGAGTGTATATGTAATTATTATATTAATTAACTATGGAGATGGTTGCATGGAAGTAGTATACGAGGATGGTAAATGCAATAAATATAGGTGATACATGTAGTTTAACTCTATTCTGATGGAAATGCAATAAAATGGTAGTGTTGTTAGGATCGTTTTAAGCTTAGTTTGTTTAGAACTTATATCTAGGATTATTGATAACATATTTTGCACAACGGAATTAAAACATAAAGAACAATGTTATGAACAAGGTTTTACCATATAACACTCCAAGCCCCAATATTATTTGATCAGAATAATATGGTTACAACAATGAACTGTAACAGGGATCAAGGAAAACCTACCTTGGGGCTAAACTACATATGGCGTCTACATTACATACGCTTGGAATACACACACACGTTTAGGTACAGGAACTCACGACTTGTACACCTAAACCTAATAACCTTTATCTCTTTATATAATAGAGATATTAGGTTTTACAAAGGATAAGTATTAGGAAACAACTAAATCTTCCTAACTTTTAAATAATCTTCTGTAATCTTCCATCATTTGAAGAATTTCTCCTTTGTCTTTTAAGTCCTTCATCTTTCATATGTTTTGTCTTATCAACTTAAATATATTTCCTAACAATCTTCCCCTTGTTGATAATGACAAAACCAAAATAAGCACGAGCTTCTTCCCCTGAAGCTAATATATATGAAAGAATAGAACTATACCACCAAGGATTTACAAGTTGCAAATCATCTTTGTAACGCCTTCTTCCCCTTTTTTTCATCATCAAATAGGGGACTAAAGTATGGAACTTTGATTTTGACAACCACAAACCACTATCACACTTCTAATCCAGCCTTCCAACAACTCAAATTACCCTTCATGACGCATCTTAAGATAAATGAACTTGAGCAGTAGAAAATTAAAACTAGCAGTAGTAATAATGATTTACAGTAGTAAAAACCTTCACCTCATGTGGTACATGTAAATGGTTAAACATTTTAACAATAAGCTTCTCTTGAAACCCATATGTTAACCATTTCTTGAATCTTCAATTCTGTAGGCTTTTTGTAATGATTACTGATGAAGAAAACTAAGTATAACAAAATTGATGCTGAAGTAGAATAACCCAAACTTGTGTCTTATATCTTGTACTATCTATGTGACTTTGAACTAATAGCAAGACCAAAATATAAGTAGATCGCAACCTCTTGACAAAATCCTCATCTTCTATGAGACACATAACTAAAGTGATAGCAAATGTGCGCATTGAGCACCATAAGTTTGTAAATCACACACCTTTGCTAGATTCGTCAAGTCTTCATCACAACATTGAAAACACAAACATGTTACCTCCTGCAAAAAGGTATGATAAAACACGTACCCAAATAATTCCACTTCAACTTCAAATAGGTGATAATTAATCATCTTCGTAACCAATTATACCAATAAATACGAGCCTTTAAATCTGTTAAGAATATGTAAACCAAAACCAAAATCCAAACAGTAAACACCAAAAACAAACAAACTTGTGTTTCTGTTTTGTCCGAGATCCAAAGTATGTGTGTTATCTGTTATCGCATAAAGCTAGCAGTAGTAACTCTTTTAAAGCTAGCAGTACAAACACACGAAACAACCCTGGCAGTAGTAAGTTTCATTGACAACACTAATTATGTACTACTGTCCCAATCACGAAGCAGTATTAACTTTTAAAGGAAGCAGTACTAAAAATTTAACAAGCAGTACTAACTTACTCCTTCCTCCCATGCTTAGCAACACTTTATCTGTCACAAAACTATCACTAATCCGTCACTAATCTGCATTCTCCTTCCTCCTATAGCTTTTAGCGACACTTTATCTGTCACTAATGTGTCACTAATTTGCATTCTCCTTCCTCCCATTCTTTTTGTGACACTTTTTAGTGTTAGTAAACTGTCACTAATATGCATCATCAAGACGTTTGTACTTCTGCTAATAAAACCTTCAGACTAATTTTTTTCTTTTTGTGGCGTTTGAGGTAATACCTAGGATCTAATGTTACATGGGATTAAATATCCCATTCTTTTCTTTTGCTCCACATCAAAAACCACAAAACTAGCAGTATAAACCAATAACGAGCAGTACTAATGAACTTCCTTGGCAGTACTAATGTTATCTTGACAGTATTACCACATTAATACCACAAACACTTTTCTCTTTGCCCATGTCAAAGGATTCACAAACCACTTGCAAGATTTCTTGCCGAAAACACAATCATCAATAATCCTTGTTGCGATTGAAGCAGTACTAACCAAAGATAATCATAAAACAAGCTTGTTGATTCTACACCTTCTTGGAAACGATCATAAATCAGTGTTAAGCTCAATCATTCCTACTAGGGTTCATCATCGATCAAAAGATCGACTCACCAAAACTAGTAAAAAAATATTTTAGATCGTCATTCAAATGTGGTTTGTACCACGATAAGGAATAAGCCCTAACTTAGGACTTCATATAACATCGTTTGGAGTGTAGTAAAACCTTGATATCAAACCAAGAAAAACTTGCTGCTCTTCCATAATGTCGTTTACATGTACCCCACAATTCCTGTTTTAATTAAATTGGGGTTTCCAAAAGCCCTAATTACACCAATGAAAACCAAAATAGAAAAATGTGATACCTTTGGACTTTTCTTCATAAATTCGACATCAAAAACACCTTGTTGATCCTAGATCGAGAGCCTCGTGGCTCTGATACCACCTGTTAGAACTAAAACACGTGATAGTTCTTAGGATCGTTTATTGCTCTGATTATTTAGATCTTTATATCTAGGATAATAATAACAATGAACATAAAGAATATGCATAGCGAAAATAGCATAATGAACAAAGTTATTCAACAAGGTTTTTCTTCATTATCAGACACTCCAAGCCCCAATTCTACATGATCAGTGTAGAACGGTTACAACTAATCTATAACAGGATCATTGACACATTGATCTTGGGGCTAATACTAGGTGTCTACAATGAGACTCACGCCTACACACACACTGTTGGCCCAAACAAATCCATATGCAACATTTGTAATGGTTGGCTGATTGAGCTTACAGTCTTGGTCTTACAAGAGGCTTTATGTTGCTTTCCTTTCTGACAAGCAACACATGTATGATTATTTTTTTAAATCTTTTGAAGGTAAACCTCTTACAAGGTTTTCCCTCACTAGTTTGTTCATAGTTTTGAAATTTATATGTCCAAGCCTCCTATGCCATAGATTAGATTCATCTAATGTGGCATTTTCAAATAGACAAGTTAGACCTCCTGAAGGAACAATATTCTTTAAATCAATAATGTACATGTTATCTTTTCTAGGAACTCTAAGCAAGACATGATTTTCATCAAGTAGCTTAAAGTCAGGAGACAAACAACCACATTCATAATCTGTAAAAAGAACACTGTTTTTCTTGTCACACATTTGTGAGACACTAAAAAGGTTAAACTTAAGCTCCTTAACAAAGTACACATCTTCAAAATCTAATTTACCTGTACTGATTTTACCTTTACCAGTGATTTTACCTCCTTTGGGATCTCCTCCAAAGGCAACAAATCCACCATCAATTTCTTCATAATCTGAGAGGTAGGACTTGTTTCCAGTCATGTGTCTAGAGCATCCACTGTCAATGACTCCTTTTTCCTGCAATTCTAGCTGTGGATTGCCCTGCACAAAAAGTAAGAGAATTAGGCTCTCTTGGGGACCCAAGCCATTACAGACTTGGATCTGCCTTGTGCATCAACATAGTCAAATATTTTAAAGTTCATTGATGCACCATTGTGTCTAGAGACATGGTCTAAAACCTTTTGCTTTGGGTCTCCAAACCCAACAGCTGAGGGGCCTTAACAGCATTAGCCCTCATTTTCCCTTATTATCACATACTACTACTACTGCATTTTTTTGCCCACATAAGTAAACATTTCCCTAACAAATTAACTTTTTTCATTAAATACTGTTTCTTAAAGGGCCTTCTAACATGTGACAATTTGCACTATTAAAACATTTAATTGATGTTGTCCCCTTCCACTATTCACTGTGGTTCATAGGGGTGGCAGTATTAATTGGTCTGGCAGTATTAACTGATACTGTTGCTTTTGAAAAGTTTGCCCAGCAGTATTAATTGTTTTAATGCCAGATTTCATTAAGACTGCTTTTGGAACAAAATTTCCTTTTATATGGAGAGTGATCATTCTTTGAGAATTTGAGATTGCACCCCTTCTATGCAATTGTTCTATACAGTTTTTTTCACATCTTTTTTTTCTTTGTCAATAAAAATCATAAATCTTTGAATCAAATTAAAAAAACTGACACATTTATAACAAACTTTATTTTTAAACCCAAAAATACTTCCTAACTTCTGAGTCATCAAATTATTTCAGTTTCTCTTATTACCTCTATGACTTTCACTGTTTTTCCTAGGGTATTTAGCTTGCTTATTACTCTCTACCTTCTTAACAGACTCCCTAGGTGTTTTCACATGCTTATTAGATTTAACAAATTCTACTTTGGCAAAACTAGGTTTTCTTTGTTTAGACTTAAAGTTAGTCTCATTCTCATCCTTACTGTCAGATATCTAGTCTTCAATAAGTGGTTCACTAACAGACTTAGGTTTTGATTTAATAGTCTTAACTTCACTAGCTGCAACTGTAGGCAAACTAGTTATTGACTCACTAAAAACATATTCTTCCTCATCAGCAAGTACCAAATTAGATTTGGGGGGCATGAAGTTCCTAGTGTAGGGAGGTGGAACTGCATGATACCCTTCACCTGTTTTGTGCTTATCATTCACCTGACTATCAAACACTTAACTATCCAACCTAACATTGACTATCATACCCACTACCAGTCTTGGAACATATCACTTACTTGAATCTCTAACAATTGCTTAGGATTTTAGATAAATTTCAAACTTTTCCTAAGGTAAGTTTTAAAATCATCTCTCTTTCCTTCAGCTTTTTCAAATTTCTTTCAAAGCTCTGTTAGTGCATTATCTCATCAACTTAATATCAAGTTTAAAATCTTTTATGTCCATCTTCAAAAAACGATCAAAAACAACCTCAGTTCTTTTTTATACACATCTAGTCAGCCTCTACAGATTCCTATGTAACACCTTCCAGTTTTATCCGATATCGGCGGAAGGGTCATTTGGGGTGCTACGGCTTAATACAAATAGCTCAATCAAAGAAAACGACTCGAAAAGAGACATTTTTAAATACATTCATTCGAGATAAAATTTACATCATAGGTCCCAAACTATTCATGATTCATACAACATTTTTCAAAAGTATTCTTCGAATGATTTCCTTAAAAAGGGCCTTCAAAATATATGTTTCATTAATATCTCCACATATCTCCATCACCGAATTACCTTCAAGGACCTGAGATAAAACATGTGACAAAACATAATAATAAAAATCGAACATATTTAATAAGTACACAAAACAGCATCTAGATTTTGCATAAGCTTCATGTCACAGTGGTGAAGGGATCAGGAAAGATGGGGGAATGGAGAGATAAGGGATAGCTACGGGGAAGTTTGTGGATGGAGGTGCGAAGAGAGTTATGTGATAGAGTATGGAATAGGGAGGTGGAAGGGTGGAACGATGGGGGTTGGAGAGGGGAGCGATTGTGTTTGGGTTGATGCGTGTGGGGATCATGGTGGGTGGGGGGGTTTTTTGGGTGGGGGAGATGTGTGGGTTTTTGGTGGTGGAGAAGTTTTGTGTGGGGTGGTTTGTGTAGTGGTGAGGGTGTAGAGTGTATGTTGTTATTAAACAAAATATTTAGGTATTTATCTATAATATAGAAGTCGCGTCTATGTATATAACTGAATAAATTCAATCATATATTCATATACGTATTGTATTGTTTGCAAATAATTTTTGTAGTATCAAAAAAGTCAACAATATGTAGAGTGAATACATAGATTTATATATAAAAACCATAAAAATATGTTGGGTTCCCAACATCTAATCTCTCGAACACAAGTATCATTCTCAAAATTTCAGGATATAACGATGTGGATCAGAAAACATATAGTGGGATTATTAAAACTCATGAATCAAACTTACCATATCATAAAAAGGCCCACCAATACATCCTCGCTTGAGTGCATATATTCTCTATCAAAGCATCTGTATTGTCATATTCCCGATACGAGACGATAGCTAGTCGTCACGGATTGGAGGTGGCAACCTCCAAATAGTACTATTCCATGTATAAGCGTATGCCATCTACCGGCAATTAACAATTCATGATTTCCGCGGGTCTTTTATCTAGCGAGTTAATCTAACGTATAATAATCAAGGCTACTAGCATACAATCTCCCTTGTGTTCTATTTAAAAACAAGCATGTTATCTCCCTCGCGGGTTTATAAAACAATTAAAGTGTAAAAATGCGAGGCTATGAACTCACTTAGTGATGTCGGACGAGAATATCAATGAATAAAAACTTCGGAAGTAGGCGCGTCAATCAACCGAGACCTATACAAATTGTAACGGGTCTTAGGTTTCTAGTCGATAAAAATTAATGAAAACTCATAAATTAAATAAGTATATGTATACATATACATGTATTTTATATGATGATCATGACCCAGTGATTTAATTATTTCACACTTAGGTTTTTCTAGGTTTTTAACTAGTTTATATTTTGGCAATTTTACTCATATCCGTCCCAATATATCACAAAAAACCCAATAGGCCCATAAGACAAAGTCCATTAATTGTTTAGGTTTATATTATAACCCAAGACAGGTCTTAGCTCATTAATTAAGCCCAAAGTGGGTTTGTGCTTAAAGCCAAGTCCAAAATGTCCTATTTTAATACATTGTGCTAGTGGCCCAATAGCAATATGGCCCAATTCAAGCTTGTAAATTAGTCTATTAAAAGTTTTCGGGTTCTCGAGGTCGTGACATGTTTATTATCATTAAGTTGACTTTAAAAACTCCCAAGAAGGGGTCCTACCACCTCGGTTTTGAGTACAAAAATCGCTTTACATAGTATATTGTACGGGTAGTAGTAAATTTTTGATACTTTTAGTATACGAAAATACGTAAAATTATAACCGTAAATGGTATAATTTAAATATTTATATGCTTGGCTTCATAATTAAGTCCACTTTACAGATTCAAACTCAATTAAGTACATCTTTTAGTCCATACAATACGTTACATTAAATACAAAAATGTCAAGTTTACAAATTCGACTGAAATCTCACTTTCACCAATTTGCTGTCATTTACAACCTAATGAATTGGTTTATCATCCCTTGGATACCAGAACCTACATGATTTTATCTAGGTCTCATAGTCTTAACTTTTTAACCAAATCAGCACGTAAGTATGACTTTTTATACCATCTGTATAGCAAGGTCATAGTCCATCTAGTTTTAGTATTTTGACCATATCTCACTCAATATTCACTTTCTAGAAATCATCCCAATTTGCCACTTTGTTCATAAAAACAATTATCTAACAACCTAGTGTAATCAATTCCATCTTCCAACCTTACTCAAAATCATGAACCTACTGTGTCATCAAGCCTATAAAATTATGATCAATTCACTGTTTAGAGGACTATTTAGCCTAGTTTTTAATCTAGATTCATACACACAAATCCCAATTTAATCCTTAATCATCATATATCAATGCATGTACAAAAAACCTTGGAAATCAAAATAAAACATAAGCATAACTCATGAGAATTTTACCACAAGGAATGTGTATAAAATGATCAAATGATCAACAATAAACAACAAGACTTGATGTAGACTTCAAATACCAACTTAGTCTTTTACTCCCAAAAATATTCATTGCATGAGTGATTTGTAATTGGGATAGATACTTAGGAAATGACGAGAGTAATTCGGAAAATATAAGTTGGGTCATTTTGCCTGTGACGTTTTTTCTGCGACACGGTGTTTCAGTCCACCGAAAACTTTTCCCGACGGCCGATTCCGGGTGTCAGGTGGCGGCCAAAGAACCACACACACTTACACCTTTGTTTTGTTAGAAATGAAATGAAATGGAAGGAAATATGTTTATATACTTCCCTATTTTGAGCTTTTGGCAAAAATAGTCCTCCCCTCCTTTCTCTTTTATATTTTTGACACGCCACACTTTTGCTTAAATAAAAACCAACTACCGTGGCTCGGGATTAAACTTTCGATACCATTTTATAACCGTCATCTTTTCTGTTGAAAACATTATAAAATGTGTACATTTTAAAACACGAATTCGGCTCAAGACAAGGAACAAAATGACGACATTTAAAAGAAAAAAAATAATATATGTTTAAAATCTTAAAAAAATAATAATAACGAGTCGCGTCGTATATTTTTACGATGCTCGAAACGATTAACGAATGCGCGGTCAAACGTCGACTCGCAAAACGTCAAAAATAAATATTTTAAATTTCCATTCGTAATAAAATACGAAATTATTATTTACGACAAATAAAATTTTAAATGTCGATGTTTGTTTATGAAAACTCACAAAATAAAACAAATGCAACAAAATTATTTCTACGGAATTTTGGAAATATAAACGTCGATGTTTAATGTAGGATTCGCCGGTTCTTTGTAAACGTCGCGTAATTTACAAATGCAAGCCCTAATTCTCCCGGTTCTCAACATAAAATTGAAAATTATAATTAATACTCGAGAATAAAATAACGACCTGAAATTGACGGATTGTCATAGCATTTCCCCTAAAAAGGATCTTCGTCCCTGAAGATCAATTCATCTTGTCGTCCGCTTCTTATTGAAATCAAAGAGATGAGGATATTTCTTCCACATTTGATCCTCCCTTTTTCCATATATATTCCGGCCCACGGCTCGAGTTCCATCGAACCTTGACTATAGAGATCCGACTTTGCTTAAGTTGTTTCACTTCTCTATCCATGATTTCGATAGGTTCTTCGATGAAATGCAACTTCTCGTCGATCCTACGTTGTCAAGAGAATAATAATATCTTCAGCCTGATAAACACTTCTTCAAGTTCAAACATGGATGTATTGTTATTCCCTTGAAGCTCTCGGGTAATTCCGATTTAAATGCCCTCCGACCCACTCTTGATAAATCTTGAATGGTCCAATATAACGGGGATTAAGTTTCCTAGGGGGGTTTTTCCAAATTGAACAACCCTTTCCACTGTGAAACTTTCAGCATAACTTTGTCACCCACTTCGAACTCCAAAGGTTTACGTCTCACATCCGCATAACTTTTCTGTCTACTACGAGCAACCAATAATCGATTCCTGATTTACACAATCATCTTTGTCGTTTAGTGAATCATTTCTGGTCCTGTGAGTTGGGCATCTCCAACCTCACTCCAACATACAGGCGATCTACATTTCCTTCCATATAGAGCTTTAAAAGGTGCGGCTTTAATACTAGCATGATAACTATTATTGTATGAGAATTCAGCCAATGGTAAGTGCTTATCCAAAGTCAATCACGCAAGCACGCAACATGTCTTCCAATGTATGTATCGTTCTTTCACTCTGACCATCAGTTTGAGGATGGTAAGCAGTGCTCATATCTAGATTCGTCCCCAAAGACCTTTGAAGGGATCTCCAAAATCTTGATGCGAAACGAGGGTCTCGGTCTGAAATAATCAACACGGGCACTCTGTGCCTACAAACATTATCCTTTAAATACAATCGAGTAAGCTTCTCATTCACCGGAATAAAGTGAGCAGATTTTGTTAATCGGTCCACGATGACCCAAATTGAATCATATCCAGATGGTGTTCTTGGAAGCTTTGAAATGAAATCCATTATAATTCTCTCCTCTTTCCAAACAGGGATTTCCGGTTGCTGAAGTAATACTGATGACTTTTGGTGTTCAGCCTTGATTTTAGCACATGTCAGGCACTTACTGACATACTTCGCAATGTCAACTTTCATATTCGGCCACCAGTATAACTTCTTCAAATCATGGTACATTTTATCCGATCCAGGATGAATGGAATATTTTGATTTATGAGATTCCCATATGATTATATCTCTCAATCATCTAAATAATGGTAACCATACTCGTCATCTAAGACATTTTGTACCTTAAGATCTAACTTCAAATGGCTCCCCTTTGCCAAGAAATCCTTCGGCACCAATATTTTCCTCATTGCACGCTTCAACTTGTGCATTTCGAATTTGTTCGAGTAAATTGTTATGTACCGTCACAACCAAAGCGTGCACTCGAATCGATTCCTTATCCTTCCTGCTCATCGCATCAGCGACAACATTCGCCTTTCCTAGGTGATAACGAATAACGCAATCGTAATCACTCAAAAGTTCAATCCATCTACGCTGCCTCATATTTAGATCTTTTGATCCAAAATGTATTGTAGGCTTTTGTGATCTGAGAGAAACTTACACTTTAGTTGCCGTACAAATAAAGGTCTCTATATTCGAAGAGCAAAAACCACCCGCTCCCAATCCCAAGTCATGTCCTATGACAGTGTCCTCATTCGTTATCTAAGTTGTCTATAGCGTACTCACTCACCATTTTTCTCGTGTGCTCACACAGCTCCAGAATCCTTTAAGGGATTCATCAAAATACACGAACAACGGGGTTCCCCCCCCCTTCGCTTCTATGGTAGTGCTTAATTGCGCACTACAAAATTTCAGCTTCCAATGTTTGAAATGCCTCCTCTTCGTCGTTTCCCCATACAAACGGCTTATTTTTCTGAGTGAGTTAGTTAATAGTTTTTGATATAAAGAGAGTAACTCATTATAAACCCTTTGATAATAACCTGTTAAACCTAAGAATTGTCGCACTTCTGTGATGTTCCGTCGGGTGCGGGCCAATTTCTAATGGCTTCAATCTTCGCAGGATCAATATGAATTCCACTACTATCAATCACATGGCCAAGGAATTGTACAGAATCAAGCCAAAAATCACACTTTGAAAATTTTGCGTACAATTTTTCACTCCTTAGCAAATTCAAGATAGTCTTCAAATGTTCATAATATTCTTCTTTATTTTTGGAATAAATCAGAATGTCATCAATGAACACAATCACAAACTTATCAAGATACAGCTTGCACACGCGATTCATTAAGTCCCATGATAACTGCAGTGGCATAGTCATGCCCAAAAAGGCATTACTTTAAACTCATAATTTCCAATATCGAGTTTCTAAATGCATTAAATGGAATGTCCTCTTGCGATACGAAGTGATGATAACCATAAAAAAAAAGACACAAAAATAATCTTCGAATCTACACTAGGACCCTTGGCAGTTTATTCAAATAAGTCATTAATCCTCGTTAATGATATCTATTCTGGATCGTCAACTATTCAGTTGCGGTAATCAATGCTCATTCAGAACGATCCTCCTTTCTTCTTTACGAACAATACCGGAGCTCCCATGGAGACTAACTTGGTCGAAAATAAAACATTCTCAGTTAACTCTCTCATTTGCGCACGTACAACTCCTTCAATTCGGATGGTGCTAAACGATATGACGCACGTGCCACAGGTGCAGCACCAAGGATAAGATCAATACAGAACTTAACTTGCCTAGGTGGCGGAAGTCCAGATAAATCTTCAGGAAATACCTCTGGAAAATCTCGGATAACAGGGAATCTTCAAAACGCTCCTCTTTTTGTACTTGCTCCGATTACTTGAGCTAAACATAGCTCCACCACCTTTTCTCGCTAACTTTTGACTTTAATACAAAATCGATCTTCAATCGGAAATTATTTCTATCACCTTCATAACCAACGTCTAACCATACACGGGAATCCTAACCTTTTTTTTTTCTCAACCACATAAAATAGTTGCATCAAATCGTTGATAACCAATCCATCCATAATGATTATCAAAACCTCCTAGTTCACTACCAATAAATCGAATTGGAAAAGAACTGTTTATTTTAAAAGATTAAGTGTACACCCTTTTCACACATTATTGGTACTTACTACTATCACCATCGCCAATTCGACTTCATACTGGAAATAACTCATAACCTATCTCAAATCAAAGGAAACCATAGACAGAGTTAGCAATAAAAGAGCAAAGTTAACGCGTGATTTACACGGGCGAATTTCGAGTCAAAAGAAAGGCTAATACCATAATGTATATGCATAAACCCCATACTTTCCTAATTCATTATTCACCTCTGAACGCATCTCGGAATTTTACCTACGTTACTCAAAGGAGGATTAGTCAAAAAGAAAGGGGGGAAAAAAAAAAAAAATAGGACGTCAAAGACACTTCAAGTCGGTATCAATAGGTCTATAAATAGATAATGTCCAAAGAAATTTCTGACGAAAGAAAAGGAAATAAGAGTAGATAACAATAGTCAAGTAAGACCGCATCCACAGATGGGTAATTCGATTGGGAAAAGGATAAGGGTATATATGCAGATGTCCCTACTTATACCACTTGCAAACCATATAAAATCTTGATTTTTCGGAATTACAGTTTAAAAATTGATATTATCAAAATCTTACGTGACTACTGATTTCATCCGTGCATGGCCCCTTCTAAATTATACCAGGCCAAAATTTGGGAGAACAAGCCCTGTTTACCTGCTGTCCAGAAACAGTCCACAATTCCTACTTCCAATTCAATCAATAACACCTCCAAATCAACTATTGATCCAACACAAGGCTACTAATCATTCAAGTAAATCATCTAACACCTATTTTACATCACTTATCCCACTTAATCAAGATCAACCATAATCATGACTTGCATGTTCATAAAAACCAATAATCAAGGACATGCATTCCCTAGAAAATCAAAACAATAAAAGAGGGTTTAAGAAAAGTATTTTTAACTTACAATGGGATGGTTTAAAGGATCAAACACAAACCCTAGGTGGGTAGGGTTTCTTGGCCGTGACCTCAAACAACCCAAACAATCAAAACCCTAACTTTTCTTGAGTCCAATCTTGCTTGTAATCACCTAGAATCGAACCATTGATGCTCTTACACCTTTAATTCCAATCAATCTAAAAAAAACTCAAGATTCTTGAAAATTAATATTTTTACAAATCCATGAATGGTGAAATTAGTTATGGGGATAGATTGAGGATGATTTTAGGGATCTTTTGGTGTGAAGAAGAAACTGATTTCCTGTGTTTGGGTTGTGTGTGTGTCGTGTGATGTTAATAAAAAGGGGAGAGTGGGTTTTTATTTTCCTTGTTGGGCTCTATTTAGGACTTGAAGGCCTTAAGTAACTATGGACCAAGATTATAAAAAATAAAAAATAAATAAGGGGTGTCTTGTGTTGGGCCGCCGGCCTAGGAGAGGGGGAAGGGTTCCATGGACTAAATTTTGTATTAACCAAGTTATATTAAGTAAATCCCGGCCCAAAAACTAATTAAACCTGTTACTTTTTATAAAAACGCAAGTTTTGTCTCGGTGGCACATGTAAACTTTAAAAAGTAAATTTTTATAAAATAAAATATAGTTGGCATTCGAGGCCAAAATATGGAGTCGTTGATTTCTCGTTGCTCAAAACGGTTAAATTTTAACGCATAGCACTTTTTATTCAATTCCGACGATTTTCTCCAAAATCGACAAAATAGTAAAATGGAAAATTTTCTACAATTTAGAAAATAATATATAAGTCAAAATAAATAATGACCTTAAATTCGGGTTCTTACAGAGTGATATCGAGAGCATCTCTGAGAATATCTTTGTGCATGTTGAACCATTGCTCATCCAACTGACAGCTGTACAACCCAGTCGATGAGTTAAAACACATGGTGTCCCAAAACTGTTGAATGTAGATAGTCGGAATCGTAGAGGATTTCATGAAAGCCCTAAAGAAATTGGTGTTTTTCAGTATGGCCACAGCAATCGGGAAGATAGGATTCCTCTGAGACTTTTGTACGTCAAGTACGCAGTTACTCTTGCCGATGGGCACCCATTTGCTTGACGGCAATATTTGATCATCCGTCCTGGTTGGTGGTGCGATAATAGGAGCTTGTTCAGCAGGAACATCATTCGCAGGCATGTTCATGTCAGCCATAGTATCTGCACAAGTAGATCTAACAGCAGGACATACATACAGATATCTGATGTTAGATGGGAGCAATTGCTCAAAGGGATGTCAACCTCGGAATAAATTGACCCAAAGATATTTGACAAATCGCTAAACCAATCTAATGACAACTCGCTAGTTGATTTAATTAATGATCATCAACTCGTTACAAATAACTCGCTAGTACATACTAATAGAAACACTTAACTCGCTACCAATTTAGAAAAATTTGAAATAGAGGGTTAAATATTATAATTAATAAAAACTTTACTAACTCGCTAACGACAACTCGCTATGAATATTCTTATTAAAATACTTAACTCGCTATTAAATTTGGAAAATTTAAAATAGCGAGTTGAATATTTTAATAAAAAATAAAATCTTCATCAAGAAGCTACAGGTTAGCGAGTTTTCTGTTCATGATAATATAATATTCTTAACTCGCTAATACTCATTACAACTCGCTAATACGCAACAATCAGTAATTCGCTACCAAGAAAAGATCACTCAACTCGCTACTTCAAATTATCACCCAACTCGCTACATAGCACAAAAACAATTCGCTAAGGCCTAACATCACACAATGGGCAAAGGGGATCAGGAAGGCACATGAATAACGCATAGACTACCTCATTAAACACTTAGCAACATTGTAACACCCCCATTTTTATACCTCTAAGCGGAAGGGTCATTTGGGGTGCTACGTCATAATATAACAACTCAAGCATAGAAAACGACTCAAAAAGAGACGTTTTTAAATACATTCATTCGAAATAAAAGTTTACATCATAGGTCCCAAATTGTTTCATAATTCATACAACATTTTTGCAAATCATCTTCGAATGACTTTTATTTAATGGGCCTTCAAAACATTTAGGTTTCCATAAGCGACAACCAAAATCTCCATCGCTGAATTACCTTCAAGGACCTGAGATAAAACATACTAAAACGTCAACAATAATGTTGAATGAATCCATAGGGTTTATATATATAAACCATAAAAATATGTTGGGGTTCCCAACATCTAATCTCCGAACACAAGTATCATTTATCAAAATTTTCAGGATATAACGATGTGGATCAGAGAACGTTATAGGGGGATTATTATAAGCCTCATGAATCGAACATTACCATATCAATACAAAATGCCCACTATACACCCTCGCTATGAGTGCATATTATTCTCTATACAACGCATCCGTAGTGTCATTTTCCCGACACGAGACGATAGCTAGTCGTCACGGATTGGAGGTGGCAACCTCCAAATAGTACTATTCCATGTATAAGCGTATGCCATTACCTGGCAATTAACAATTCATGATTTCCGCGGGTCTTTTATCTAGCGAGTTAATCTAACTTATAATAATCAAGGCTACTAGCATACAATCTCCCTTGTGTTCTATTTTAAAAACAAGCATGTTATCTCCCTCGCGGGTTTATAAAACAATTAAAGTGTAAAAATGTGAGGCTATGAACTCACTTAGTGATGTCGGATGAGAATATCGATAGATAAGAACTTCGGGTGTAAGCGCGTCGATCAACCGAGACCTATACAAATTGTAACGGGTCTTAGGTTTCTAGTCGATAAAATTTAATGAAAACTCATAAATAAATAAGTATATGTATACATGTAGTTTATATGATGATCATACTCTTGCAACATATTTATTTCACACTTAGAGTTTTCTAGGTTTTTAACTTGTTTTTATTAGCCATTTTACTAGTATTGTCTAAATTAGCTCAAAAAGCCCAATAAGCCCATTAAGCAAGCCCATTAAGTTATTAGGTTGATATTATTAACCCAAGGCCAGGTCTTAGCTCATTAATTAAGCCCAAGTGTGTTAGGCTTAAAGCCAAGTCCAATATGTCTATTTTAATACATTGGGCCTAGTGGCCCAATTAGGCCTTATGGCCCATTCAAGCTTGTAAATGAGTCTTATTATAATTTTCGGGTTCTCGAGGTCGGGACATGTTTATTATCAGTAAGTTAACTTTTAAAAACTCCCAAGAAGTGG
Organism: Tanacetum coccineum; assembly: GCA_026074375.1. Lineage (NCBI taxonomy): Eukaryota > Viridiplantae > Streptophyta > Magnoliopsida > Asterales > Asteraceae > Tanacetum > Tanacetum coccineum. Next base: position 62,175 of record BQNB010007929.1, on the reverse strand, counting down.
GTCCTACCACCTCGGGTTTTAGTTACAAAAATCGCTTACATAGTATAGTGTTCGGGTAGTAGTAAATTTTGTATACTTTTATGTTTACGAAAATAGTCGTAATTTATAAACCGTAAATGGTATAATTTATATATTTATATGCTTGACTTCATATTTAAGTCCACTTTACAGATTTAAACTCATTTTAGTACATCTTTTAGTCATACATATACATAGGGTCACTTTTATACATAAAGGTCAAGTTACAAATTCGGACTGAAATCTCACTTTCACCATTTTTGATGCCATTTACAAACCATAATGAATTGGTTGATCATCCAATTGATCCAGAACCTACATGATTTTATCTAGGTCTCATAGTTTTAACTTTTTAACCAACTCAGTACGTAAGTATGACTTTTTGTGCCATCTGTATAGCAAGGTCAGAATCCACTAGTTTTAGTATTTTGACCATATCTCACTCAATATTCACTTCTAGAAATCACAATTTGCACTTGTTCATAAACAATTAACTACAACCTAGGGTAAATCAAATCATCATCCAACATACTCAAAAACACAAAACCTACTGTTCGAAACACAACCTCATAAAATTTAATGATCCATTTTCACATTTGTTTTAGATGACTATTTAGCTAGTTTTAAATCTAGATTCATACACACAAATCCCATTTTAATCCTTGATCATCATATATCATGCATGTACATATACACTTGGAAATCAAAAGAAAACATAAGCATAACTCATGAGATTTTTACCACAAGGAATGTGTAGAAAATGATCAAATGATCAACAATAAACAACAAGACTTGATGTAGACTTCAAATCCAAGCTTAGTCTTTACTCCAAAAATATTCATTGCATGTGTGATTTTATTGGATAGATACGTAGGAAATGACGAGAGGATTCAGAAAATATAAGTTGGTCATTGTGCATGTGACGTTTTCCGGCGACACGGCGGTTTCCGGTCACCGGAAAACTTTTCCGGCGGCGGATTCCGGTGTCATGGTGGCCGGCCATAAGAACACACACACTTACACCTTTTTGTTTTGTTAGAAATGAAATGAAATGGAAGGAAATATGTTTAAATAACTTCCCCTAATTTAAAGCTTTTGGCAAAAATAGTCCTCCCCTCCTTTCTCTTTTATATTTTTGACACGCCACACTTTTGCTTAAATAAAAACCAACTATCGTGGCTCGAGATTAAACTTTCGAGACCATTTTTATTTCCGTCATCTTTTTCTTGGTTTAAAACATTTAATAAAATGTGTACATTTTAAAATGCGAGTCCGGCTCAAGACAAGGAACATTGACGACGAAGTCCGACAAATATATTTAACAAAAATAATACATCAATGATGCGCGTCATAATTTATTTAGGAAGCTAAAAAAACGTTTAATGGTCGCACGGTCAAACGTTGACTCACGGATTGACGAAAATAATATTTATCAATATTTCTCACAATAATATACAAAAATAATAATTAACGACAAGTAAGAATTTTAAATGTCGACGATAAATCATACAGGAAGGACTTACACTTGACATTTTAGTCAACTTCACATATAAACCCAATTTGACTACCAAAACACATAGATACTCATTTTTTTTTATTAAAGAAAAATCTCTTAAGTACCACATGCAAGACAATTTCCAAGTGTCTTATGCATGTTTAAGATTCAACACCAAGGGGACACCTAGCACTTTGGTGTGTCCGCCCCTATGGGTGATAAATAAGTAGGGTGAGTCGTTTAACTTGCCTCATAATTTGTAAATGCGGGTATTATCAAATTCCGATATTTTAAAAGGTACTATTTGTAGTCGTTTTTCGTAAAAAGTAAAAATAGTACAAGACACGAAAAATATAACGAATGCAATAAAAATATTTTTACGGCATTTTGAAAATATAAACGTCGATGCTTAACGTAGGATTCGCCGGTTCTTCATAAACGTTACTTAAATTACAAGTGTAAGCCTAATTTCTTCCCGGTTAGCCGTGAGTTCATATCTCAACATAAAATTGAAAATTATAATTAATACTCGAGAATAAAATAACGACCTGAAATTGACGGATTGTCACAGCATTTCCCCCTAAAAAAGGATCTTCGTCCTTGAAGATCAATTCATCTTGTCGCCCGTTTCTTATTAAAATCAAAGAGATGTGGATATTTCTTTCACATCTGGTCCTCCATTCCAAGTAAAGGCTCCGGTCCACCACCGAGTTCCTCCGAACTTATCTATGAGGAGACGTCGTGCGACTTTGCTAGATGAAGTGTAATGTAGAGTGCACGATTGCTAGAGCTAATATCTCCGAGTATCTATAGTATCAGATTTGAGTTCTTATCTTCGATTGAAATGCAAACTTCACCTAGAACTAGATTCGTTTCCATTATTTCTTAGCATGTGCAGGAAGGAAAATGGTTACAATAGTAAGAAGTTCTTCATCTGATAAACATTTCTTTAAATTCGACACATGGAATGTATTATGTATTCCTTGAAGCTCTCGGGGTAATTCTAGTTTATATGCCACCGGACCTACTCTTGATAAAATCTTGAATGGTCCAATATAACGGGGACTTAATTTCCCACGTTTTCCAAATCGAACAACACCTTTCCACGGTGATACTTTCAGCATAACTTTGTCACCCACTTCGAACTCCAAAGGTTTACGTCTCACATCCGCATAACTTTTCTGTCTACTACGAGCAGCTAATAATCGGTTCTTGATTTGTACAATTATCTCTGTCGTTTCACGAATCATTTATGGTCCCGTGAGTTGGGCATCTCCAACCTCACTCCAACATACAGGTGATCTACATTTCCTTCCGTATAGAGCTTCGAAAGGTGCGGCTTTAATACTAGCGTGATAACTATTATTGTATGAGAATTCAGCCAAAAGCACTTATCCTAGCCACTACCAAAGTCAATCACGCAAGCACGCAACATGTCTTCTAATGTCTGTATTGTTCTTTCACTCTAACCATCAGTTTTAGGATGGTAAGCAGTGCTCATATCCAAATTTGTTCCCAATGACTTTTGAAGAGATCTCCAAAATCTTGATGCAAAATGAGGGTCTCGATCAGAAATAATCGACACAGGCACCCCGTGCCTACAAACAATCTCCTTCAAATATAATCGAGTAAGCTTCTCCATTTTATACTTCTCATTCATCGGAATAAAGTGAGCAAATTTAGTCAAACGGTCAACAATGACCCAAATTGAATCATATCCGGATAGTGTTCTTAGAAGCTTTGTAATGAAATCCATTGTAATTATCTCCTATTTCCAAACAGGAATTTTTGGCTGCTGAAGTAATCCTGACGGCTTTTGGTGTTCAGCCTTGACTTGAGCACATGTCAAGCATTTACTGACATACGTCGCAATGTCAGCTTTCATATTCGGCCACCAGTATAACTTCCTCAAATCATGGTACATTTTATCCGATCCAGGATGAATAGAATATTTTGATTTATGAGATTCCAACATGATTAGACCTCTTAATCCTCCGAATAACGCTAACCATACTCGTTCTTTCAGACATTTCGTACCATCGGATCTAACTTCAAATGGCTCCCCTTCGCCACGAAATCCTTCGGCACCAATATTTTCTTCCTTGCACGCTTCAACTTGTGCATTTCGAATTTGTTCGGGTAAATTGTTATGTACCGTCACCACTAAAGCACGCACTCGAATTGGTTCCTTATCCTTCCTGCTCAACGCATCAGCAACAACATTCGCCTTTCCCGGGTGATAACGAATAACACAATCGTAATCACTCAGAAGTTCAATCCATCTACGCTGCCTTATATTTAGCTCTTTCTGATCTAAAATATATTGTAGGCTTTTGTGATCGGTAGTAATACCGAACATTTAGTGGTCGTATAAACAAATAATGTCTCCCCTAGTGAAGAGCAAAAACCACCGCTCCAATTCCAAGTCATGGGTCGTGTAGTTTTTCTCATTCTTTCTAAGTTGTCTAGATGCGTATGCAATCGCCTTTTCTCGTTGCATCAAAATAGCTCCAAATCCTTTAAGGGGTGCATCACAATACACAACAAAGTCTTCACTTCCTTCGGGTAGTGATAATCTTGGCGCACTACATAATTTCAGCTTCCAATGTTTGAAATGCCTCCTCTTCGTCGTTTCCCCATACAAACGGCTTATTTTTCTGAGTGAGTTAGTTAATAGTTTGGATATTAGAGATAACTCGTTAATAAAGCTTTGATAATAACCTGCCAAACCCAAGAATTGTCGTACTTCTGTTGGTGTCGTCGGTGCGGGTCAATTTCTAATGGCTTCAATCTTCGCAGGATCAATATGAATTCAACTACTATCAATCACATGGCCAAGGAATTGTACAGAATCAAGCCAAAAATCACACTTCGAAAATTTTGCGTACAATTTTTCACTCCTTAGCAAATTCAAGATAGTCTTTAAATGTTCATAATATTCTTCTTTATTTTTGGAATAAATCAGAATGTCATCAATGAACACGATCACAAACTTATCAAGATATGGCTTGCACACGCGATTCATTAAGTCCATGAATACTCCATGTGCATTAGTCAGCCCAAAAAGGCATTACCTGAAACTCATAATTTCCATATCGAGTTCTAAATGCAGTAATTGGAATGTCCTCTTTGCGGATACGAAGTTGATGATAACCAGACCACAAATTAATCTTCGAATCTACACCAGCCCCTTGCAGTTGATCAAATAAGTCATTAATCCTTGGTAATGGATATCGATTCTTGATCGTCAACCTATTCAGTTCGCGGTAATCAATATCCATCCTTTTTCTTTACGAACAATGTCAGAGCTCCTCATGGTGACTAACTTGGTCGAATAAAATCTTTCTCTGTCAACTCTCTCAGTTGCTTGGACAACTCCTTCAATTCGGATGGTGCTAAACGATATGGCGCACGTGCCACAGGTGCAGCACCGAGGATAAGATCAATACGGAACTTAACTTGCCTAGGTGGCGGAAGTCCAGGTAAATCTTCAGGAAATACCTCAGGAAAATCTTGGATAACAGGAACATCTTCTAATCGCTTCTCTTTTGGTTCTTGCTTGGTTACTTGAGCTAAAAATAGCTCACCATCTTTCTCGATATACTTTCAAACTTTAATACAAGAAACGATCTTCAATCGGGAATTATTTCTATCACCTTCGATAACCAACGTCTTACCTTACAAGGGAATCCTAACCTTTTTTTTTCTCACCACATAAAATAGTGGCATCATATCGTGATAACCAATCCATCCCAATAATGATATCAAAACCTCCTAGTTCAATAACCATTAAATCGATTGGAAAAGAACGGTTTAAAAGATTAAGTGTACACCCTTTTCACACATTATTGGTACTTACTACTTCTCCATCGGCCAATTCGACTTCATAGCTAGGAATAACTCATAACCTTTCTCGAATCAAAGGAATCAAGAGACAGAGTTAGCAATAAAAGAGCAAAGTTAGCGCGTGATTTACACGGGCAAATTTCGAGTCAAAAGAAAGGCTAATACCATAATGGATATGCATAAACCCCATACTTTCCTAATTTGTTATTCACCTCTGAACGCATCTCGGAATTTTTACCCACGTTACTCAAAGGAGGATTAGTCGAAAAGAAAGGATAGGAACGTCGAAACTTCAAGTCGGGTATCAATAGTCGATAAATAGATAAGTGTCCAAAGAATTTCATGACGAAAGAAAGGAAATAAGAAGTAGATAACAATTGTCAAGTAAGACCGCATCCACAGATGGGTAATTCGATTGGGAAAAGGATAAGGGTACATATGCAGATGTCCCTACTTGTACCACTTGCAAACCATACAAAATCTTGATTTTTCAGAATTACAGTTAAAAATTGATCTTTATCAAAATCTTACGGTGACTACTATTCAACCTTGCATGGCCCCTTCTAAATTATACGTAGGTGCACGACTATGTATAATTTAGGAATAGCAATGCAATGCTCAGTTCGTCAAACTAATGTCATCATATTTAAATGTATAATCATGCTTAATTATAAGATAGAAATCAAAAATGATTTTACAGAACCGTTCATAGTATGAAAGTAATTTAATTTACAAGATGTTTAATAAATAATTTTATGGTGATAGCAACTATTTATAATTCTCAATTAAAATAACTCATAAAATGATGACAATTTAAATTTTCTCAGGTGATATTATATTAACTTATTAAACAATAAGTGGTTTGCATGAGCGTAGTAAAGAGTGGTTCACAAAATGAATGGGTGAAATGATTACAATATGATAGGAAATGAGTTTAGCCAAAATCATCATGAGATCCATGATATCGATGGCGATTGAGAATACGAGGAGAAGAAGTTACAACGCAATTCAAATCATAATGAGTATTCATTCAATGATTGCATCAATCAATAGGAACAACTTAAAGAAATAAGAAAAGAAAGATAACAACGACTCACGTAGAATTTAGAAATCAAAAGATAGTATTTTCATTAATCACAAACGAGTCACAAGTTGTATCGTCGCACATTACATGTCACCATTTAATGTTATACAACTCCAAGAACTAGTTCTACTAACTGATATCTCAGTTTAGTTGGTGATTTACAAAAGATACTACAAACGATAAACTAATCTACTAAGAGTCACTAGGTGGTCCACGTGGCTCGGAAGGTCCCTTGGTCCCATCAAAAGAAGATTTCTTCGATTTCTTTCTCGGACGCTCAGTACCTTCATCATCGGATGGTGGCTTAGGAACAACCCCAATGCGAACAATCTCCATATAAAACCTCTTGTCCCACCCATAAGATTCATGTAATCTCCTCTCCACCATATCACGCTCCATACGAGCCAATTCCAACTTCATCTTAGCCTTAACCAACTTCTTCTTCGAAGTAGCATTCTCTTCGCTCTCTAACACCTTCAACCTCTCTAAAACATCACCCAAAACATGCTCAATGTTTCCCAAATCATGATCAAGTATCTCTCTCTTTTTTTCCCTGATCTTATTCTTTGATTTCAGAAGAGCAATCTCAGTTTGGCATGTTCCTATCTCAGCTTCCGTGATTCTAAATCGTTCACGGGACGCCTATAAATCACGTCTCAATGCCCGAGGTGCCAATCCACCGACATAAGATGAGTCATGAGCAGAAGATGGCTCTCCTCCCTCAAATACACCCCTCGGAAAGTCGCGAACAACATAAGGCCTTTGGGTAATAGTCCCAAAAGTGTCCTCAGGTGCAACGTCGGCCTCCTTTTCCTCTGACTCAGAATTAGATGTTACATAATCAGATGACTCCGCATTAGGTGGCTCTGCATTAGGTGGCTCAGAATTGGATGACACACCTCCAGGTGGCGGGGTTTTGTCATCCTCCACCTCATAAGGAAATATCAACTCAGCATCGTCATCGAGCTTAATCTCAACATCTTCGTTTTTAATATCCTCATTATTAACACCTTCATTTGCACCATCATTCTCCTCTAACCAACCAATCATCACATCGGGCTGATGTGGGTCAAGATGTGGGGCAGATTGATTCACAAGCCCATTATTCAGTTCTAGTTCTTCTTCCGGGTCTTCTTCCGGATCTTCTTCCGGATCTTCTTTCGGGTTTTCTTCATCATCAACATCATAATCAACTAAATCAACGTCGTCCGAAATGTCAACCATTTCGTTGGGATCATGAACATCCACAACTTGGTTCAGATCGGGAATAACTTGGTTTTCTTCGGGAATAGCTTCGTTCGGTTCGTTAAGAGGGTTAGGGTTCTTCATGACAATCCGCGTGGTATAAATATCTCGTATTAGTATTAAAATAATCACATAATCAACATTTATATTCAAAATAAATGAAAATCTCATATTACAAAATATATATATCGATAAATAAATCCTTCTCATTCTTGTCCCGTCGGTAATTCGGAGATTTCTATTGCACCGTTATAGTCAAAAGATTTAAAAAATTCTTTCGTTCATTTTTCTTTTTGAAAATCTTTTGTTCTCTATAACTTAAGCTCTGATACCAATCTGTAACACCCCCATTTTTATACGTCTCAGCGGAAGGGTCATTTGGGGTGCTACGTCATAATATAACAACTCAAGCATAGAAAACGACTCGAAAAGAGACATTTTTAAATACATTTATTCGAAATAAAAGTTTACATCATAGGTCTCAAATTGTTTCATTAATCGATACAACATTTTTGAAAATCATCTTCGAATGACTTTTATTTAATGGGCCTTCAAAACATTTAGGTTTCTATAAGCGACAACCAAAATTTCCATCGCCGAATTACCTTCAAGGACCTGAGATAAAACATGCTAAAACATCAACAATAATGTTGAGTGAATCCATAGGGTTTATATATAAAAATCATAAAAATATGTTGGGGTTCCCAACATCTAATCTCCGAACACAAGTATCATTTCTCAAAATTTTCAAGATATAACGATGTGGATCAGACAACGTTATAAGGGGATTATTATAAGCCTCACGAATCGAACGTTAACATATCAATACAAAATGCCCACTATACACCCTCGCTATGAGTGCATATTATTCTTTATACAACGCATCCGTAGTGTCATTTTCCTAACACGAGACGATAGCTAGTCGTCACGGATTGGAGGTGGTAACCTCCAAATAGTACTATTCCATGTATAAGCGTATGCCATTACCTGGCAATTAACAATTCATGATTTCCGCGGGTCTTTTATCTAGCGAGTTAATCTAACTTATAATAATCAAGGCTACTAGCATACAATCTCCCTTGTGTTCTATTTTAAAAACAAGCATGTTATCTCCCTCGCGGGTTTATAAAACAATTAAAGTGTAAAAATGCGAGGCTATGAACTCACTTAGTGATGTCGGATGAGAATATCAATAGATAAGAACTTCGGGTGTAAGCGTGTCGATCAACCGAGACCTATATAAATTGTAACGGGTCTTAGGTTTCTAGTCGATAAAATTTAATGAAAACTCATAAATAAATAAGTATATGTATACATGTAGTTTATATGATGATCATACTCTTGCAACATATTTATTTCACACTTAGAGTTTTCTAGGTTTTTAACTCATTTTTATTTGCCATTTTTACTAGTATTGTCTAAATTAGTCCAAAAAGCCCAATAGGCCCAATAAGCAAGCCCATTAAGTTATTAGGTTGATATTATTAACCCAAGACCAGTTCTTAGCTCATTAATTAAGCCCATGTGGGTTAGGCTTAAAGCCAAGTCCAATATATCTATTTTAATACATTAGGCCTAGTGGCCCAATTAGGACTTATGGCCTATTCAAGCTTGTAAATGAGTCTTATTATAAGTTTTCGGGTTCTCGAGGTTGGGACATGTTTATTATCAATAAGTTAACTTTTAAAAACTCCCAAGAAGTGGGTCCTACCACCTCGGGTTTTAGTTACAAAAATCGCTTTACATATCATAGTGTTCGGATAGTAGTAAATTTTGTATACTTTTGTGTTTACTAAAATAGTCGTAATTTATAAACCGTAAATGGTATAATTTATATATTTACATGCTTGACTTCATATTTAAGTCCACTTTACAGATTTAAACTCATTTTAGTACATCTTTTAGTCATACATATACATAGAATCACTTTTATACATAAAGGTCAAGTTACAAATTCGGACTGAAATCTCACTTTCACCATTTTTGATGCCATTTACAAACCATAATGAATTGGTTGACCATCCAACTGGTTCAGAACCTACATGATTTTATCTAGGTCTCATAGTTTTAACTATTTAACCAACTCAGCAAGTAAGTATGACTTTTTGTGTCATCTGTAGAGCAAGGTCAGAATCCACTAGTTTTAGTATTTTGACCATATCTCACTCAATATTCACTTTCTAGAAATAATCCAATTTTCCACTTGTTCATAAAACAATTATCTACAACCTAGTGTAATCAAATCCATCATCTAACTTACTCAAAATCACGAAACCTACTGTTCATCACAGCCTATAAATTTTATGATCATTTCACTTGTTTAGATGACTATTTTAGCTAGTTTTAAATCTAGATTCATACACACAAATCCCATTTTAATCCTTGATCATCATATATCATGCATGTACATATACACTTGGAAATCAAAAGAAAACATAAGCATAACTCATGAGATTTTTACCACAAGGAATGTGTAGAAAATGATCAAATGATCAACAATAAACAACAAGACTTGATGTAGACTTCAAATCCAAGCTTAGTCTTTACTCCAAAAATATTCATTGCATGTGTGATTTTATTGGATAGATACGTAGGAAATGACGAGAGGATTCGGAAAATATAAGTTGGTCATTGTGCATGTGACGTTTTTTAGCGACACGGCGGTTTCCGGTTACCGAAAAACTTTTCCGGCGGCGGATTCCGGTGTCATGGTGGCCGGCCATAAGAATACACACACTTACACCTTTTTGTTTTGTTAGAAATGAAATGAAATAGAAGGAAATATGTTTATATACTTCCCTATTTTGAGCTTTTGGCAAAAATAGTCCTCCCCTCCTTTCTCTTTTATATTTTTGACATGCCACACTTTTGCTTAAATAAAAACCAACTACCGTGGCTCGGGATTAAACTTTCGAGACCATTTTTATTTCCGTCATCTTTTTCTTGGTTTAAAACATTTAATAAAATGTGTACATTTTAAAACATGAATCTGGCTCAAGACAAGGAACAAAATGACGACATTTAAAAGAAAAAAATATATGTTTAAAATCTTAAAAAAAATTAATAACGAGTCGCGTCGTATATTTTTACGATGCTAAAAACGATTAACGAATGCACGGTCAAACGTCGACTCGCAAAACGTCAAAAATAAATATTTTAAATTTCCATTCGTAATAAAATACGAAATTATTATTTACGAAAAATAAAATTTTAAATGTCGACGTTTGTTTATGAAAACTCACAAAATAAAACGAATGCAACAAAATTATTTCTACGGCATTTTAGAATATAAACGTCGATGTTTAACGTAGGATTCGCCGGTTCTTTGTAAATGTCGCGTAATTTACAAATGCAAGCCCTAATTCTCCCGGTTAGCCGTGAGTTCATATCTCAACATAAAAATGAAAATTATAATTAATACTCGAGAATAAAATAACGACCTGAAATTGAAGGATTGTCACAATAGTTCTTTTTATTACACATCTGTGAGACACTAAAAAGATTGAATTTTAACTCATTGACAAAGTATACATCTTCAAAATCAAGACTATCAATTTTAAGTGTTTTTTTACTAGTAATTCTACCACCATGTGCTCCTCCCCCAAATGTAACATAACCTCCATCAAATTATTTAAAATCTGAGAGTAAGCTATGTTCCCAATCATGTGCCTTGAGCATCCACTGTCAACAAATCCTATGTCATTCTGTTGTGTCTTTCTTTGCACATAAAAATAAGGAAATTAGATTCCTTTGGGGACCCAAGCCATCACTGACTTGGATCTGCCTCGTGCATCAATGTAATTATGTTTCTTCAAGGTAATTGATACACTATCAGGTTTGGTAGGTCTCCAAACCCAACATGATGAGGCCTTTATAGCATTTTCCTGATTAACCCTAACAGCATTAACAACTACAGAATTTGGCCTAGCAGTTTTAACTGCTTGTGCCTTGGCAGTATTAACTTTTTGGGTAAACCTTTTGTTGGTTAATATTGTTTTTGGTTGAAAGGGCCTTTTACAATTGATTGTGCTGATTTTGAAAAACATGACATTGGGTTAGCACTAAAAAATAAAAATCTGGGTTGAGGAGTGTTAACTGTGCTGGCAGTATTAAAAGTTTTTAGGCCAGTTTTTATTAAAACTGCTCTTGGAAGCATGTTCCTTTGAGCATTAGGGTGAGTCCTTTTGGTAGTATAGTTATAGTTTACCCTATTATAATTTTTCCCATATACCATCCTTTCCCTTTGATGGTATTTACACTGAGCCTGCATATGATCAAAACTCCCACAAATAAAGCAAGCTTTGTTATACATCACAAAATCACTTCATAGTTGATTGGACTTCTGTCCATTCCAATTTCTTTGATTCCCCCTAGGAGTTTGTGATCTATATATCTCAGCATACCTAACTGACTTTTTAACTGGTTTTTCATGTTTTTTAGGTTTGATAAACTCTACCTTTTTATCAACAGGGAAAACAGTTTCTTTATCAACATTAAGTGAAGTCTCAACAAAGATACTTGTGTCTTTTGATACTTGTTCTTTTACTAAAGAGTCATCAGAATTTTCCTTGGAATCATCTGATTTTTTATTACAACCAACATTAGACTCTTGTTTATTAACCTCAGAACCATAAGCTTTGAATTCAGGCTCTTTGAATTCATCAAGACCAGAATAAGACAGATCAAGCTTTTTAGGTCTATTATAGATTAAAGGATGGGGTGGAGGAACTGCATTATACCCCAAACCCTTTTTCTTTTGTCAGTTATCTGACTCTCTAACAACTGGTTTAGGTCTTTTGAGGCTTTATCAAATTTCTCAATTTTAAATTCAATGCCCTCTTTTTCCTTCTTAACCTTTTCAAACTCACTTTTAAGTACATTTATTTCATAATATTTGCAAGATACTTCTCTTTTAAGAACTGCAACTTCTTTACTAAAAAGAACCTCATTCTTTCTATATGTTATAAGTTGTTCTTCTACAGTTGCTAAACCTCTTTTATAAGTAGCTGCTATAAATTCAGTTTGATTAAGCTTAACAATTAAATCATCACACTATTTCTTAAAAGTTTCATAATTTTTCAGACAAGTTTTAGAGCAAGTTTTATCAGTGTATACCTTAGAGTCTGAAAACGCCATGAGAGCCATGTTTGTCTGAACCTGTTCTTTTGCCATATCACTCCAGTCAAAACCTACACCATCTATAGCCAACATTGCCTTTGAAGATGTGTCTTCATTGTTTCATTGCTTCCTAGTGTTGTCTTGATTTTTGAATTGACCCTTTTGTTACTTGGTGCTCTACATTCCCTGGCAAAGTGTCCCATCTTGTGACAGTTGAAACACTCTACCATGGATTTATCATACCCAGCAGTATCATTAGCATTAATGAAAATTTTCTTGCCTGTCCTCTGATAGTACCTTTTTTCCCTCATACTTAGCAGAGAGAGCTGCCACTTCAAATCCATTGCTTCCAGATCATCTTCATGAATTTGCTCTAAGTCCTGCTGTAGGAGATTAGAACCATTAGGATTCTCAACCATGAAAGCATACACAACATTATCACTGAAGCTAGCAGTACTAACTTAAGGACTAGCAGTGTTAACATTAGGGCTAGCAGTACTAACTTCATATGTAGGTTTAGCAGTATTAACATCATTAGTATTGCTAGTACTTGAAGTATTCATAAAGGCTAAGTTTTGAGCACCACTACTTGCACCAAAAAAATTCTTTACACTTTGTTCAACAATTTTAAAGTTGTTGTACACATCATCGATGCTCATTGTTTCAATTTCAGCCTTATTCATCCAGACTACAACATGAATATTCCACTCAGGAGGCAAGCTGCTCAAAAAATTTGAATTTAAGTCATCTTGTGCGATGACCACACCCAAAATTGTAAGCCTATTAACAATCTTTTGGAGCCTGTTAAAGATAGAGTTAAGAGACTTTGTGCTTGATGCACTAAAATTTTCATATTGTTGCTTCAAAAGTGTCTTATGTAATTTTTAGTGGCTTCATTACCTCCAAATCGTGTTTCGATAGCAGCAAACATTGTTTTAGCATCAGTGTACTGACGGAATGTAAGTGAATGTTCATTGGGAAGAGCCATGAGTAGCAAGCTTCTAGCCTTTACATCATTCTTCTTGTTGGTCTTTTCTTCAGCAGTTACAGGTACTGACATCTTTGTAACTGAAGTACCATTCTCTTGTTCTGTTTGTGGTACAGATACCCATGAGTTACCATTCTCTATGACCTCCCATAGAGCATAGTCTTGTACCTGGAAGTACTGCTTGATTCTTATCACCCACATCTCATACTCACCAAGTTTGAGTATAGGTAGCTTAGCAGTAGTATTACTCTATACAGATTCAAATTCCATGACTTCTTGATTAAAGTTTCAGAACACAAGGATTTGATACCACTTGTGGATCCCTGCTTGATCTTGTATACCTTGTAAAGGGTTAATTGTATTGAATAGATTCAACACAACTATGCTTAGAAACTTTATTGATACTAAGAGTATGCGAAATCTACTCTTTAGTATTTAGAAGTAAAGCAATGGAATAGTAACAATGATACACTAGAATGAACAATGAATATTAACCAAAAAGCTTCAATATTATTATGATAAATAATACGAGTACTCTTCACTAGTACTAGGGTTTACAACCTTGAAGCTATGAATGTGTCTATCGAGATGTGTTTACAATCAAAACCTATGATCTCCTTTTACACACCAAGGAGTCCTTTACAAGATAACTACAAATCTTCTAAACTTATATAATATATCTACGTATCTTCTAAATATATAAGATAGACATTAAATCATTCCATACATATTACTTCACACGTCTTTGATCTTCTGGCAGTTGTATTATTTATGCAGTAGTACTAAGTCTTCTAGCAATATTAAGTTAGTACTGGCAGTACTAACTTTCTTCTGGCAGTACTAACCAGTTAGTACTGGTAGTTATATGCTGAGCAGTACTAAGTTCTTAAACTAGAAGTTAAAGATTTATTCCTAACAAAACTTCTTATAGAAATCTCTACGACCCTCAAATCAAGTTTTTGGCGCTGTTGTAGGGGAATAGTTGGGTTTCGATCGTTGTTTAACTTAGTTCTACTCGTTTGAATTCTTTCAAGTGAGAATTTTAACTCCATATATTAGCTTTCTCATACTCTATCTTTTCTTTGTGTCATATGTTTTGTAAATCTATCACCATGACACGTAGCATTGTTAAGAGGTTAACATAACCCCTTGACGAACCCGAAAGAGAATTCCAAATGTTTAGGAGAGCTGCCTGGCGTCTACAACAAAATGAATCTCTAGCTATAGCTGGAAGAAACCTCTTTGATGATGAAGCATCCTCTTCCAACAACACTAGAACCAAACCTCCAACCTCTGTCAAAACCTTACATGAACATTCTCACCCCAATTCCTCTGGTTTCCAAAACCCAATCATCCTCCCAGCTGAACAGATAGGGAAAATCATTAACTTACACGACATCCTGTTAATTCAAGGAACATGTACATTCTAAGGATTGAGAAGCGAGGACCCCCTCCATCATGTTAAGCACTACTTAAGTATCATCGATAACATACAAGCTGACAGAGCCACAAGGGATACATCTAGGCTACTCTTCTTCCATTTCTCCCTTAAGGGAAAAGCGACATAATGGTTTGACAAAATACCCCCAACTCAAATCATGACATGGGATCAGATCGTATCACGATTCCTTGATTACTTCTTTCCAGCAGGACGTACCTCGTCCCTTAGAGACTTAATCCTCCAATTCAAACAAGGGGACAATGAATCCATCAAACGCGCATAGATCCATTTCTAGAACCTAATCAAACAAGTCCCACATCATGGGATACAAAAATGGCTTTTGCATAAATCTTTCACGATAACATATCTCTAGACAACCGTATGAAACTTGATCAATTCGCTCAATTCCGCTTCAACTCTCTCACCGAAGAAGAGGGGTGGAATCAAATTGAAGAATACGTCTAATCCCAAGACTATCTGTGGGACGACCTGTTACCATCCATAAACGTTTCTTCCATTTCGGAGGCAATGGAACCTACATTCAGGGGGCGTCTAAAAAGGGCCTGCAACCAAATCTCCTACCTCGAAATACCTACTCGAGAGGTTGGGTTGAAAAACCCCTACCTAATTTGCGATTACTGTGGAGGATCCCACGAGGCTGATGAATGCAGGCAGAACAACCCAGCCGAGCATGTATACTTATCCGAGGGAGACATCTAAGATGATCCTTCCATTCTGAGGTTCTATCATAACGACGATACCCCACCATAAGGGAACAGCAAACGTAAATAAAAAGGGGAGGATGGTCTCGAATAGGTTGTTATAAGTAAGTTTGAAGACGAGATCGTAAACTTTATGCTTGAAAAGAAATCCCACACAAAGGGGATAGGAGAGATGCTTGACCAGCACCGTAAGGAAATGCATGAACAATTCTCACAAGTCCTCTTCGAAATTGGGAAAAGCGAAACTCCTAAACCTAAAGCACCAACTTTTGCCATAAAAACTAGATCAGGAGTTAGCACTCGAGACCCCCTTTCTCGACTCTTTCAAAACCGACACCTGCTAACCACACTGAAAGGGCAATCAAAAAGGAAGGACCCGAGGGCACAGAACCAAGCATTATACATAATGAAGAGCCTGCCCTACGGCCATCCATTTTTTACCAACCCTCCAAGTCATCGAATCTACCCTTTCCATCCAGAGTGAAGAAGCAGAAAAAGGATGACGAAGATGAGTGATTGCGAGTTTTATACACCTAAAATATACTATAAAATAATATTCCACAAGAGCAATTAAGAAAATTACCAAGTTACCCTTG
>BQNB010007929.1:0-41320 GCA_026074375.1 Tanacetum coccineum | reverse complement strand
AGTAAGTGTTTAAGTTTAAACTTTGTGTTGAATAAGCTGGTTTGTTCTAGCATTGTTACTCATGTTTTGAATTTTAATTAATGAAGTATTTATTTTTCCTTTTAAAGTTTTCTTTTACTATGAAATGCTTATTTACTTATTTATGTCCAAGGATATGAAAAGCATTTTGAAAAACGGTGAAGACGAGTGTCTAGTAGATAGTGGAACAACAAATACCATTTTGAAAAACAAAAAATGTTTTATGAATTTCATATAGCAAATGCAAACGTAAACATAATTTGTGGTACTAGCAACTTGATTGAAGGCTTTGGCAAAGCCTGCGTTGTGTTACCAAAAGGTACAAAGTTAATAATAAATGATGCGTTGTATTCTAGTAGATCCAAGAGAAATCTACTAAGTTTTAAAGATATAAGACGAAATGGTTATCATCTTGAAACCATGACTCAAAATAAAATTGGGTATCTCCAAATTACATCCATTGACAATGGAAAAAAAATCCATAATGGAAAGAATGAAAGGTCTATCTTGTGAATTGTGTTTTACATAGATAAATCAGACAGAAAATATGGTTTCTACCCGAAAGGGTGTAGATCCCAAAATATTTACCCTTTGGCATGATCGATTGGATCATCCGGGTGATATTATGATGAAGAAAATGATTGAGAGCTCAAATGGGAATCCACTAAAGGATCTTAAGATCCTATTATCAAAAGATTTATCTCTTTTAGAAAAGATCAACATAAAGATCTTCATTCCCTCAAGTGAATGTGATATATGGATCAATATAATATCTTCATTCCCTCGAGTGAATGTGATAATGTAATGATAAATGTACAAAGATCATTTATCATGGTAAATGATATGGTCGAGGTAATATAAAAATGACAAACCACTAGTAGTGGCAAAATAAGAAATGAGTAAACAAAAATGCCATTTATGCAAAAATGCAATGTGATGTATGCAAAGTACAAGTGTGTCAGAGATATTACACACTATATTCATAGATTTAAGAATTTGTGCTAACACATTTTACTCTGTAAAAGAAATATAAAATTGTCATGAGGAACGAAGCTCAATATTAAGGATGCATTATATTCTTCGGTATCGTCCTCGACATGCATTATATAAAGATTAGTAAAAGATAATCATTGCCACAACATAAGTTTATGATCAATAATTATAATATTTGTTGGCATGACCAGTTCTACCATCCCGAGTCATTAATGATGCGAAAACTATCGAAGAATACGATTCTTTAATCTAGTGTTATCTCTCAAAAGAAGTTGATTTATTCATCTATCAACTAGATTGGGGACTTAATCCCTCAATATTCTGGAAAGAAAACAAGTGGATGTATTTAGGCATACAAATCCATTATATGAACCATTTAGAGTTTAAAATTGATGCATCGTCTAAATGGTCATTAAATCGCAACCTCAAAGTTTTCATGATGAATAGCTCAATGCGAGCCTAACATTCCAGAGTAAGTATTTCGTTATGAATATGCGGTGAATTACTTCTAAATTATTAAATGAAAATGAGAGAAAAATATTGTTGTTGTTGTTGTACGGGGCCATATTATAATATACACAAACAGCAAAGTTAGCATCTTGTCAATATGTTATTATAAATCTTCCATTTTATAATTGGTTTTGTTTATAAACCAAACATATCCCATTTCAATTTTTTTTTGTGTTATATAATTAAATTACTCTACCTAAATCCACATATACGTTATATAGAAGAAGGATAATTCTTTCAGGAGAAGAGAAGTAGCTGCAAATTCAGAATTAATTATTATATTCATTTGATCCTCGGAAGAAATTTTATGAATTTATTATTCAATGGATAATCTAATAGCTATACATAAACATTGGCCAAAAACAAAGTTCAGCTACTCATGCTCTGATTATACATTGTCCCTCAAGGATACTATTTAATTATTACATGCCTCAAGCATGATAGACTAATCGATTCCAAAGAAAATCCTCGATGAAAAATATGGAGCATGAAAACACAATGGTTGGTCGAGGTATAAAAGACCCCATAATAGTCTCATAAAGATACACTAGACATGTGGGTTCCAAAGAACCTCAGGTAGTTAATGAGATCTCAATAAAGTCTAGCATGTCTAGAATCATATGAAATCGAAACAAAATGACGTCAATAAATTTGTCTACATACAATATATTGCTTGTTATTATGCATGATGAGGATCATAAATCAATTAATATCCGAATGTGCGCTCAACGAAATGATTAGCCAACATAAAAAAGACATAGTATCTTGAAAATACTAAAAGTATTGGAACGTGAAGTTCATACACGTCAATGTGTAAAATCTATTGAATATACATCGGTTTTGGTACGAAACCGAAATAAGAGCTCTAAAGTTATGTGCTTTAATACTTAAATTGTCAAATAAATAAATTCACAAAAACAATAAGTTGATTATTAAGAGACATGTTATCTCGAGGTGAATGTAAATATCTTATTGATATTTTATAAGATAAGTATTTATTTTTCCCTAAAATGAGGTTTATTAGAGCTCTCATATTCTACAAAGGATATGTAATACCTCAAGCATGGCTCACAACTTAAACTTCTAAAAACAATTAATAAAGTTCTCAATAACTCTATTTGATCAAATTGAATGAATCCTTATATGGATTAAAATTATTTTGGACGCATATTATATAAATTGCTTTTGCACATGTCTCTAAGGAATGATTGGTCCTCAAGTACCATACATAAGTGCAATTGTAGTTTTGATGTTAATTTTACAATTAATATGCGTCATGAGAGTGTATTTTTTCTTTTAATATTTGTACACACATTGTATATTTTCCAACCAATGCATTTGATATTGGGTTGAAAGCTACACATATATTTTGTCATTTTTGCAGGACTTATTCTTAACATCAACAATTTGGTGAACTTCATTACAAAGTTGTTGCCAACAAAAGTATTCGAGCAACTCATTTAGAAGATTGGCATGCGATGCTTGAAATATATACATTAAATTGAGGAGGAGCATTATGTGCACTGCACTCTTTTCCTTCATCAAGTTTTTGTCCCATTGGGTTTTTCTTGATAAGGTTTTCAATGAGGCAGATTATGGCGTATAACAAACAATGAATATCCAAGGAGGAGTGTTATAAATATGTTAACTATGTATGTTTATTCACCTTTATGAGTTGTTAATTAGTCTTGAATAAGTAGTTAATTAGCTAGGGGTTACACTCCCTATACCCTTATAAATAAGGGACCCATCATACTCATTGAAACACACTCAATAGTAATTCTCTATTCCTCTCATACTTCTCTTCATCTCTTACTTTTGTTCTTTATATTCACAATAGTTCGTATCTATTGTGCGAATTATTTAGTTGTTTAAATAAATTCATGATTAAAAAAAGATATTCTTACACATAAAAACTACATGATATGAAACAACACAACAAAATGCATTTACCGTGTTTATTTCACAATTATGCATCATATAGATGAATGGACCAATGTTTATCAGGGTAAAAACCTTTTTACCCAAAAAGATGAATAGGGACCACCACGACTGTTAACACTGTTGACAACCTTTCCATCCATATATGTAAGGCTTTGTTTGGTTTGTGGGTTTAAGTGGGTTTGCCTTGAAAGATACATGAAATAAAATGTTTAGTTAACCTCCTTTGAGCTCATGCACGTCCTTGGTTCCTAAATCCTATTTTCATCAAGTTGATTGGGTTTTGACAATCTAACTTAATAAAATATTCTTTCTGGTTTGTAAAAAATTCTCATCCACATGTTAAAACTGATTATTTTTTTAAGCTTTATTTTTTATTTAAAAAATGCATTTCATCTTTAATGATTTATACAATATATATATATATAATAATAATTAATTTTTTCTCTCTTAATTTACTTTCAAACCTATCTTAAATCAAATATTACATTATTAGATAGACTTTATGTTTTTCTTTAGCCATGTTCATATACAATCTGCATTTGCAAAAGTTATCTAAATTTTTTTTACCTAAAAACAATTTTTTTATAACGGTAACTATCTCACAATATAATTAAAACAAATCCATCTCACATGTCCTAAACATGACTTGAACTCACAACCATTTCACACCATCTTGATTAATACGAATTTCTTACACACCACGGTGAACCATTAAGGACACAAATCCATTGGTTACCCTAAAAAAACTCTAACATAGTTATAACACCCATATGAACAAATTATAGGGAGAGTCCAGTTCAAAAAAAACCTCGTAATCCCTAAAGACTCAGTACACAAATACTAGTCATCTATTTTTTTCTATCAAAAATTAAAAAAAAAGTCACTTTCCTTACTTTTTTTTAAGAAATATAATATCATGTCAAAGTGGGTAAATCGTTAAGAGCGAAAAAAATACACCCTAACATGTGATATCTTGATGTTAAAAAATTTACGTCTAATAAAATCACATGTGATTTGTTATATTAAAATCATATGTGATTTCACAAAATCACAATGTGATTTCATAAAACCACATGTGATTTTAAAATAAATCACATGTGATTTTTTCAGACGTAAAAAAAAAAATCGTTTAAAATTTGATATAGAAGTGTTCTCTTAAGAAAATATTGAGTTCTCCGTCGCAATGATATTCTTATTCGCTTAACGATTTATCGTATACAAGATATGTTTATTTAAAACAAAGTGAAAAGTAATTTTTTAATTTTGGTTATAAAATAACAGACATGATTGGTTTCTTTGGGTCTTTCAAGAATTTTAATCTTTTAACCATTCAACTTACCTCATCTAAGATGGAACCAAACGAAAGTGAAACAAGAGGTCAATCACCCGTCCTCCCAGTCACCAAACATGAGCTAATAGCACGTGGTATAGCATAGAGCCATCACCACTTTTTCCCATAACACGCAAAACACCTCATAAAACACCGAAATCACCCTCTCGAATTTAACACCAAAAATTTTGTATTATAAGGACCCCACCTTTTCTCAAAAAACCTTATTTAATAAAATTTGTGTTATATATATAAAAAAACATTTTTAAACTTAAAATTTAATTTTAATTTTTTCATTAAAAAAAAAAACATTACATTAACTTAAAAAAATACATAAACTTAAATAAATAAAAAACATAAACTTAAAAAAAACATAAACTTAATAAAAAAAACTTAAACTTAAATAAAATACGACAACAATTTAGAAATTAAAATTGTCGCGCCGGGTCTTTTCTTCAAAGCCCTCGATAACTTCGCTACGTCCTCACGAGCCTCTGTAGTGTCCGAAAGTAAGCAACTCAATCAAACTCCTCCTTCGCTTCTATTTTGGAATTTTGCAAACCGCGATCTTGCCCGGCTAGCGCTCGCGTTCCATTGATTCTTTTTTTCACTTCACACGGTCATTCAAAATTTTTTCTTGCATCAAATCGTTAACACGGTTAGTGGACTAACTTGAAGTCGCGGATAGCTTGCTGAGGAAACGTTGACTTTTTGTCTTTCGTGGGAGCTCCACCCGGGGGGGGGAAATTGACCGGTATGCGCGTCGTCCCCCAAAAACATTTTGGGTTCATCTTCAGTCAATTGTCCTCGGGTTCTTCGTGCTTGTGTCGACTCGGGGTTTTGTGTAACACCCCCAAATCTGGGTAGCAGCGGAATGTTGGATATCCGAGGGCGTTACTTCATAGATCAATATTACAAGTTATGAGAACGACCACTAACGTGTCGTTTTAAAAAAATACATTGGATTAACAAAATACTTGTTCATTACACAAGCTCATGGCTCAAATTGTTTGCGACAATGTAAGTAAAGATATCCGTTTATAACAAAGTTCCCAAAATGTAATACCCACAAATTTTTAGTACTGACTCTCCAAAGAGTGGAACCCCCCCAATGTAATCTGCACCTCGTGCCTTATTGTCTAAGAAAAACATGCTTAAAAATGTCCAACATAAAGTTGGTGAATTCATAGGTTTTATGTATAATCATAGCAGGACCGCAAAGATTTCCAAGTGATGTATTAAGCAAGACGATTAAGCAAAATAACAAAATAAAAAAAAAAATAAAAAAAGAAAAAAAAAAAAGAAAACAAATAAACAAAAAACGAGAAAAAGAAACAAACCACAACAATATGTAACAAACATCATAAAAAGTAATTACAAATTCCTAAGCTATGACACTGAGCTCGACATGTATGAGAATTCAATAATTTGTCAAAACTGTCGTTGAATGATGTTATAAACCCGCAACACCCAAATCCACAATGATATACGTTGTTGTCCACAAACCTTCACAGCTGGAGCGCTACACACACCCAAACGGGGATTTCATCCCAAATAAAGATCTATTTTATAAAACTTCTCGCCTACAATCTAGTAATATGACAGTTCATGGTAAGAGGGCTTAGTGGTTTTTCGCAACTTAGGCAAACACGTAATCATTGTATAAATGAACACTTGCCGTCCAATTTGTAAAACAAAGCATGTTCTCATCCCAGAGATGTAAATCTTTTAAAATAATTGTAAAACATGGGGCTATGAACTCACCTTATCAAATAGTCCTCTGAAAATGATAATATATATCCAAGCACGACAAATGAATCACACCGTCAAATACCTAAGTAAATACGGCCAGTGTTAGTCTATAAGTTTAGGCTAAAGGCTTAATGTATAAACTACAATAAAATGCTAGTTTATATATACTGTTATTACTTGTGTGATGGTGCACATGTTTATTGTATTTGTATTCACTAGTTTGACTCATGGGAAGTTATATACAATGTCACAGATAACACAATACGTTTAGTTTACGTATAAACGATTATTAATAAATATTCCTAACTATTGACGTCGTTGATTAACTTGTATAATATCGAAAACCGAAATGTTGTAATTCGTAGTCGGTACGCTATGTATTTATAAAATCACTTTTGTTTATAAATAACCTTAGGTTTTCTATAATTACAATTACAGTCCTTATGTTTATGAAGTATAGTATTTACACTTTAAACTCTTAGGTTTCCAAAGTTATACTTTTAGTCCTTCAACTTTTCAATAATTACACTTTAAGGTCCTTATATATTCTAAAACAGCCCCTTAAGTTTCTTGAATATACAAAACAGCCCCTAAAGTTTATAGAAAACAGTTTTGACGGTTTTAGTCCCCCAAGTTTACAAGTTTGCACTTTTAGTCCCTTAATCTTGAAAAAAATCACATTTTAAGTCCAATTAAGTTTTGGAAAGTGGAAATAGATTTTATTAGGTTTAAATAAGCCATTTAAGATGTCTTAACTTGTAAATAAGCTTGGTGAGCTTATTTCGAGCTTATTGGGCTTATTGGACCCGATATAGTCCATTAAGCATTCCAAGAGTCCATTTAGAATTTAAAAGTACATGGGCTCTCAATAAGCTCATTCAAACTTATTGGAACTGTTAAGGTTGAAAAATAAGCTCAGATGAGCTTATTTGAGCTTTTTCGAGCTCATTGGGCTTGTTAGCTCAACAACCTTAACCCGTATGTTTTTAAAAGTCCATTAAGCATTTCCTTAATTGGCCCACATCATTTTCTTATCTTATTAAGCTTATTTGGGTCTGTTTTAAGCTGTTTTACCTCATGGCTTATTCAATAAGCCATTAAGCTTTGGTAAAGGCCTTTTGGGTCTATTACGAGTCCGATAAGGGTTGTTCACGTTTGGGCTCAACCTCTTTGGGTCCATTAACTTGTCTAAGGTTGTAACAAGCCTCATAAGCTGTTTAAGCTCACAAATAAGCTGCCGAAGCTTATTTGTGGCTTATGGGCACCTGGTGGTTCACGATAATGGGCTAACAAGCCCATTATGGGTTTGGTTTGGTTTCTAATGGTACTAAGGGTCCATATTAGTGTCAATAAGTACATAGGTTTCTTAATAAGCCTGAGGGCTCTAATTAATAAGCTATGGGCCTACCAGACCGGCTTATTAGGCCTGTATGGGTTTAATAGGTCATGCATGGCCCGTTATGGTTTTCAATAGCACTTCGTTACCCCAAACGAGTTTAAGATCCTTTTAAGCCCTCGATAAGCTCTTGTGAGCTTATCTATAGGTCGTGGGTCTTTGTTAATGGGTTGTTGGGCCGGTTAGGCCCATACATGGTTCGGACGTGGGCTGTTGGGCCCGATAGGGTCCATTTGGTTTATCAAGGCTCGTGTAGGGTTTCGTTGAGCTACTAGTAGTCATTTGAAGCTCATTTAGCAACCGAAATGGTTGTGTTCGTCACATGCAAAAGTCTAATGACGTCGTATACACTTTCCCAAGCCACGATATCGCGTTTGTTTCAAAAGTTTACGTATAGTTTTTATTCAAATTCGTGTATATGGGTTTTTGGTTCGCGTTGTGTCCAAGTTGTTCATATAACTAGACGCCTTAAGGTTTCACTTGTTATTAAGTCATGTTACGTACTTTTCTTGTATTCCTCGCACCACACAAGGTCCAACATATGCATATACACGTACGTGTGCCACGCATGAGATGAACCATGCGTGTTCACGTTCATGAACAACTTGCTAATCACATAAAACTTGGCCTACGCGACTAAATATCAAAGAAACATTTAAAATATGAAGTGTACAAGTTCGACGCGACTTACAAAAGGTCCTAGGGCTTGTTTCGAGTGTACGCGAGCAATGTGACAACCCCACGTATGAAATACACGACCAACCAATAAACCAAAGCTCCAAAGCTTAGTGTACACCCAAATCTTGGCTCGTAAACCTTCTTGTGACCTCGTGTGAATATCCTAGGAGTTATTTTGGGTGCGAATGGAAAGTGTAAAGGCGTTTGTTTGCGGTTTGTGATCCGACGCAAGAAGAGAGGATATGTTTGAGTTGTTTGGGTGTTTTGCGATTTGTAAGAGTGTAAAAGGGTAAGAGTGAGTGAGTATTTATAGGCAAGGTTCCTAGTTACATAACCCTAGTCCTAAACAAACCAAAACCGGCTCTAATCCTAGTGGTTTTGCAATTTCTAGTTAACCACACCTTGTTTTGTTAAAACAACCTAAGTACATTCTTTAATTGCATAATCTAAGTACAAGATTACCTAAGATATGGAAATCTTAAGGTTTTGTGTAAATACATGCATGTAGCCGTGGTTATAAGGGCAAAGGGAGTCAAATGAGTCTTTATCCATTGTGTATTAGTTATCTAGGGAACATTAAGGACTAACATTAATTAAAGAGGGTTTGTACAAGTACTTAGGGAATCATTAGGAGTGTATAAGAGTTGGTGTTCACGTTAATGTTTATTCTTGTATTTAAACGAACATGTTTGGGTTCTTGCTTGTTATTACGTCTTGTTACATAGGTTTCTCGTAGCTTAGCACCATACAAGGCCAAATGCATGTGTTTTTATATATGTGTGCCACGCATGGGTCAAACCATGCGTGTTCACGTCCATGTAACTCATAGATTGCATATTTATCGTGACATACATGACTAGGTAACAAAGAAAACAATGAAGTATGAAATGTACAAGTTTAGACGTGACTTACAAGGGTCCTAAGATTTCTATTCGAGTTTTGAACGTGTAAGATGTTAACGCAAAGTATATACCTGATCGTATACTCAATATATATCAACTCCTTGGCTTGTGTACCCCTTATGAGCTTGTTATATAACCTTTGTTGTGTTTGTGACTTCAAGTGAAGTAAGTATGAGGTGTTTACGTGTGTTTGTGACCCGAATAAGGAAAGAAGCAAAGATAGAGAGTGTTTATTGTATGTGTGCAAGAGTGTAATATGGTGAATATGAGTGTGTATTTATAGGCAAATAACTAGTTAACTCTCCTAGTTACACAAACAACTCAAACCGAGTGATGTACATGTACCTTGGAAAATCATTAAGAGATTTCTAGGATTTTTCTAGTTGTTTTAGTCCCATAATTCGGCCCTAGTAGGTATTAACACAAGAATTGATTTAATTTTTGTGTTAAGGTTTAAAAGTGGGTATTGGTTTGAGTCTAGGTAAGTCTAGGTATTTTCGGGGTGTGTCCAAATGTATTTTATTGCGAAACGTAACACTTTTACGTGACCAATAAAAATAAAATACGCAAGGTTAATAATTATCTCCTTAATAACTATTTATTACTTGGTTGATGTAAACCTTAATTTATTTGATGACCGTTTACATTAAATGATTATTTCTAGTCTACGCGATTTAGCTTAAAAGTTAATTTAAAAGTAAACGCGTATCGGACCAAAATAAATAGTGACGAATAATAGGAGTCGTAAAATGACCTAAAATTAAGAAATGTTACAGTCTCCACCCGTTAAAAGAGCTTTGTCCTCAAAGCTTAAGACCTTGTAGTGGATGACGAAGCCCGGTTTGTGAAAAGCTATGGGTATTTTTGTTTGAACGAATCTTCACGTTCCCAGGTGAACTCAGGACCTCTCCTAGAGTTCCAGCGAACCTTAACCAATGGTATCCGGCTTCGCTTCAATCGTTTGATCTCCCGTTCCATGATTTCAACGGGCTCTTCCACAAACTGGAGCTTATCGTCAACGTGAATTCCTTCTAACGGCATGACTAATGGTTCGTCAGCGTAACATTTCTTCAGATTAGACACATGGAAAGTATGATGAACTCTGCTCAACTCTTGGGGAAGTTCCAGCTTGTAGGCAACTTTCCCAACTTTGGCTAACACCTTGAAAGGTCCGACATATCTCGGGTTCAACTTATACTTACCCGCTTACCGATATGTACAACTCCGTTCCAAAGGTGAGAACCTTGTAGCAATAACCATACCCCAACTTTGAATCCATCGGCTTTCCGCTTCCGATCGAGACGTAGCCGTTTTTTTTCGATCCTGAACAGCTTGCATCCTCTGTTTGATCAGGAAGATCTTTTCCGTTGTTTCTTGGATCAATTCCGGACCAGTCAGTTGGGCTTCTCCAACCTCAGCCCAGCACACAAGTGCTCGACATTTTCGACCATAAAGTGCCTTA
The DNA here is from genome assembly GCA_026074375.1 of Tanacetum coccineum. Lineage (NCBI taxonomy): Eukaryota > Viridiplantae > Streptophyta > Magnoliopsida > Asterales > Asteraceae > Tanacetum > Tanacetum coccineum. Next base: position 30,335 of record BQNB010007929.1, on the reverse strand, counting down.
TACGGTGCGGCCTTTATACTAGTGTAAAAATTGTTTGTTATAGTTGAAACACTCTTTCTGCGGTGTGGTGGGGGGGCGGATGTGTCTTCTGCTAGTGGCAGATGCTTAACCCAAGCCTTTACCAAAATCGATCACACAAGCACGTAAGCATGTCCTCAAGATTTTGGATAGTTTCTCCTACTCTGGCCTCGTTTATCCTGGATGGATACGTAGTCTCATAACATATATCTGTACCCAAGATCTTTCTGAAATGATCTCCAGAAGTTTGATGTGAATCTCCCATCACGATCATAGATGATTGAAACAGGTATTTCATGTCTTACTACTATCCTGTTCAGTTACAACCTTGCCAACTTGTCTAATGGATCATTCTCCCTTATTGGCAAGAAGTGAGCAGATTTTATAAGTCGATCCACAATCACCCAGATCGTGTCAAAACCGTGTGACGACTTAGGAAGCTTGATGATAAAATCCATCATGATATTATCCCACTTCCACTTGGGTATTGCTGGTTGTACTAACAGTCCTGATGGCCTCTGGTGTTCGGCCTTGACCCTCGCACATGTCAAGCACTTGCTAACATAGGTGGCGATGTCGGCCTTCATGTTTGGCCACCAATATAGCTTCTTTATGTATTAGTACATCTTTTTAGAACCGGGATGGATAGAGTATTTTGACTTGTGGGATTCGTGCATAATCACCGGATCTACCCCATAGCAAGGTAAAACCAACATCTTGCCGGGTATAAACATAGGTATCCATCGGACGCGTGGTTCAACTTTTTCCCAGGGTATATCCTTATCTGATCATAAACCGCCTACATCTTCCATATCATTTCACAAAGATTTTCTTCTGGTTTCTGGGCTTCGATCTGAGCTTCTAGTATTCGTTTGGGAAGATCCAAGCCAATAGTCATAACTAAGGCTCGAACCCGTAGTGGCTCAATCCGTTCCTTATGGCTTAATGCAACAGCCACTACGTTTTCCTTTCCTGGATGATAACGAATGTCACAATCGTAGTCACTTAACAATTCAAGCCAATGGCGTTGCCTCATGTTAAGCTCCTTTTGATCAAGAATGTGTTGTAAACTTTTATGGTCTATGAACACAGTGCATCTAGTTCCCTATAGATAGTGTCTCCATATCTTTAGAGAAAATACCACTGATCCAAGTTCTAAATCATAAGTAGTGTAGTTCTTCTCGTGAACTTTTAGTTGTCGAGAAGCATAGGCAATCACCTTCTCTCTCTGCATCAATACAACTCCTAAACCCTTGTGTGACGCATCACATTAGACTACAAAGTCTTTGTTCCCTTTAAGTAAAGCCAGAATTGGCGCACTGCACAACTTCTGAAAGGCATTTTCTTTCTTTTCACCCCAGTCAAACTTGACTCCTTTCTGAGTAAGCTTTGTCATTGATTTAGCAATCTTCGAGAATCCCTCGATGAATCTTCGGTAGTACCCAGCAAGACCTAAAAATTGGCGGATCTCTGTCGGTATCTTAGGAGACGCCTAATCTTTGATAGATTCTATCTTAGCTGGATCTACGTATATGCCTCTGCTATCAATGACATGACCGAGAAATTGTACCTTCAGAATCTAAAATTCACACTTGGAAAACTTGGCATACAACTTCTTTTCCTTAAGCAATTTCAGAATTGCCTTAAGGTGTTCTTCGTGCTCCTTCTCGTCCCTTGAATAAATAAGTATGTCATCAGTGAAGACAATTATAAACTTATCCAAGTAATACGTCTTTTCCACACTCGGTCACATGGAGTCCATGAATATCGCATGTGCGTTTTGTCAGTCCGAATGGCATGACCTGAAATTCGTAATGTCCAATACCGAGTTCGGAATGCCGTCTTTGGAATGTCTTGCTCTCGTACTCTAAGCTGGTGATAACCTGATTCAGATCTATCTTCGAATAAATACTATGGATCCTTAGAGTTGTTCACATAAATTTCCGATTCCTCAGGAGTGGATAATGTTTCTTCACTGTCAGCTTATTAACTTATAGGTAGTTTTTTTTTTCAATGCACATCTGAATGACCCAATCCTTCTTATGACGAACAATACCGGGGCTCCCCAAGTGATGAACTAGGTCTTATGAAGCCTTGTCGGAAATTTCTTGTAGTTGTTCCGATAATTCCTTCATTTCCGGAATGGAGCCCATCGATATGGTGCTCCGAGCTACGGGCACAGCTCCTGGAATTAAGTCCGATCGGAAGTTCCCACTGGTCCGATAAATCTGGAACCGAAGGAAGACATCGCAAGATACCTCGGGAACCATGTCAGGAAAATCTCAGACTATGGGTACGAAAGATCCCTAATTTCTTTCCTTCCAATGTGTTCTCCTCCGTTCTGGTGGAAATATGCAGTGGCCAAAAAGATCTGCGCATCCTTTTGTCATGTACTCTTGAGCATTAAACAAGAGATAATGGTCAACCCGAGATTCCCTCCTGAGTTACTTTTGTCACATGAAAAAATCAAGTTTCATTTTCCATAGGGAATTTTGAACAAGTTTCTCTACAACATACGATCACTGCGTGATACTTATTAACCATGTCCATGCCGATAATAACGTAGAACAACCCAGTTTCCTCTAACAGCATTAGATTCATTTTGAATGGATGTCTAAAAATTAAAGTATAAAACCTCGTAAAATGGTGTCTATCATCGACTATTTTCCCCATCAGCATAATTCGACATCATCATTATTTTACAATGGAGTTGGGTGCGATGTAATCAGTAACTATAATGCAGTGGGATATAAAACTCCCTATCCGTCACAGTGTCGTAATAAGAATAGGAACATAGTGGTTGTTTAAGAGGAGACATTCCCGTGACGACATTGGAGTCAGGGTTTCCCGATAGCATTCCCTCATCTCTTCTCTTGCATCCTAAACTGCATACACCCAACCTTGTGCATTCCCATTTCCTCCATCCTTATTCTTCAACTTGGGACAATCTCTCTTGAAATGTCCTGGAGCTCCACATTCAAAACAACCATTCCCCTTGGGATTTGCCCCATTACCCTTCTGAGTATTTGCAACATTTGTGTTGCCAGAACTCCTACTCCAGCAGTCACGTGGCAAGTGCCCTACCTTGTTATGCCCACATTGTGCAACTTCAGAGCACACGGGCCATTGTGGTAGAAGTGGCACTTGGTGCACTTGGGCAAATTTCCCCCATAGGGTTTCTTCTCACCAGTTCCCATGTTGTAGACCTTGCTGACATTCTACTTTTCGAAGGGTTGTTGTTGAGGACCATGGTTGTTTCTGGATTAATCTTCCGCCTTCCTTTTGTTATCAGACTTTTCTGCATAGGATAATGGAGTTTTCTGATCCATCAATTCATTGCCAACTCGTAAATCTCTCATCCAACGACTTATGCTTGGTGAAGACATCACATTCCCATAGATTTTATCAGAAGTCCACGTGATGTACTTGTTGATCTTCTCAGTTTCATTAGTGACAAAACTTGGTACATATCAGGTATAGCACTTGGAAACGATTTAGTGTAAGCTGGAACATCGTTCCCCTTGACCTATAGGTTTCAACAACTCAATTTCTGTTTCTCTTCTGATCTCACCAATGACAATACTTTGTTCCATCAATTTCTTTTTGAGAGTCCTTCCCCAAGTCATTGCAATAAGCCTCGGGACTAAGGTCTTATCTGACCGAGTTCCACAAATCAACGAGCACCTAACAGAGTGCAGGTGGCAAACTTTTCCTAATTCTCAATCGTACAACCACTGATATTGAAAATTGACTCCATCTTTTCAATCCACCGAGTTTAACCGACCACGCCTTCAGTTCCTTTAAAGTTTGAAGCTTGACATTTCATGAAATCAACGTAGTAACAAGGGCGTGCAGTTTACACATTCCTTCGGTCATCCCCTGTGCCGAAACAGAGTGGCTGCGTCTCCATTTGTTGAGTTTCGCTAAAGAAGCATGATCAATCATAGATTGGACAATACAAGATGTCATGTTGTTTAGGTTGGTGCCGCTAGTAGGGGTGTTCTGTCCTCGTCTAGTCGTAGGTGCCATGATTTGTCTAGATTACAAAAGACAAAATGTAAGGTTATAATCATGACAGAATATAATAATGTAGAGGTGAAACATCAACACAAGAGAGATATATAACATAAACACAATCTATTTCATTTATAACTTGGAAATTTATACATGAAATAGTTAGTTGTCACAACAATACAATACAAAAGATCTAAGGCTAGCTAGCGGGAAAACCCCTAAAACTTATACTTATCAAAGCATGTACAATGGCCTAGCAAGATAAAATAACATGAACCGCTAGATGTGACTGTCAGCCTCCCTAGAAGCAACCTGGTGATCTGGAATCCTAGCATCTGGTCCTGGCTGTCTAGCTCTCCTCTGCTGCTCTTGATGTGCTAGCAACTCGGCCTACATGTCACTCATCTCTCGTCTCATGGCTCTCATCACTTCGAGAGTCTCTTCAGCCATCTCCTGCCTGGGCCTACAGTCAGACTCCTATAATGCTGCCTATCTCAGCCTGCTGCATCTGAAAATGAGTCTCATATACCTGGTGATGTGTCTGAATGAGAGTACCCGGCAGCTGTACCTATGCTTAATGTACCTGGATATGGGTCTCGTGTGCATACACATGATCATGATGGGTCTGAAGCTCCTGATGGGTCACCTGACTCAATCCTATAAGTGAGCCCAAGCCTCTCGAGAAGCATAGGCCTCATCCTCCACAAACCATACTGTCTCCTGGAGAGTCATCCTATCCCTCATAAGTAAGTTGGCCCGATGCGAGTCCATATCGACTCACTGTGATATACGAGACCGACTATCCTGAGCATCCTCTAGTAAAGCATACAAGTCCTGTGTATCATGCTCATGGAGCTCAGCAAGCTCTGTAACCCTAGTATTGACCTCATCCCAACGGTCATTATGTGCACCCTCAGGAACTGCCTCTTCTCTTGCCGATCTACCCAAGTATCCCTAATACCATACCCAACCTCACTAATCCCCTTCCGTCTCGCTTCAACATCTATGATACTGACAAACACATAATCTACCCCTCGATCTCTGGTAGGTCTGGCAGTAGAACTCTCCTCGATCTCATATCTAGAACCTAGAGTGGACAAACACAACCTCTTACGAGGTGGCAGCTCGGACTCGGGAAGACCATCCCTATGGTCAACAGGTGGTGGTATGTATAGAGATGGTGGTACTAGGTGTGTAGTAGAGTGGTGATGGAAATGCGCAGTGACTACACAATAAGCCCTTGAGAGGATGCTATCCTGAGTGTCCCGATTTAGGTTAGGTTGGCACCCAGGTGATGGTAGTAATGTGAAAGGAACAGGTGGTGGTGATGAAATGTACAAGTAGGGTCGTGCACCATAGCCAAGGATCTCTTCCTGCAGAGGGGTGGTGTATAGTGAGATAGGTGGGATTGGAGATGTGGAGTAGTCATGCTAGAAGTCTCTCAACCCTCTGCCCCTGGTGGAAAGGGATTAAAGAAAGCTTGATGGCCGGATGGTATCCAAGCCCCAAAAGTGAAGTCAGTGGAGGGTGGTGTATAACAAACAGGCTCATCAGTAAGTACAACAATAGCAGAGTCGACCGGAGCTAAGTGCTCCTCCTCCTTCTCCTCCTCCTCATCATCATCCTCATCCTCATCATCAACGTCATCCCCAAATGAATCGTCGTCATCATCATCTCCATCATCTCCCCCGTCCATAGGATAGTCAACCGGACCATCCTTTGTCTTATCATCCTCATACTCCTCTGGATCCTCCTTGGGATCCGACTCAGTAATATACCTGGTTGAACACAGCAATAGTGAGTCAACGGGAGGTATGGGTTGCTTCCTCATCCGGGATCACATGTTCATGATTCGTATCGTGTAATTTCTTGGACACTTAATTGATAGTCAAGGACTTCATGTTGACCCCGCCAAGATTGAAGCAGTTAAGAATTGGACATCTCCTACTACACCCACAGAAATACGTCAATTCTTAGGACTCGCCGGTTATTATCGAAGATTTATCAAAGATTTCTCGAAGATTGCAAAGTCTTTGACTGAATTAACCCAGAAAAACAAGAAGTATATCTGGGGTGAAGACCAAGAGACAGCTTTTCAACTACTTAAACAGAAGCTATGTGAAGCTCCAATCTTAGCATTACCAGAAGGAAATGACGATTTTGTTGTTTACTATGATGCATCCCATCAAGGTCTGGGAGCGGTGTTAATGCAAAGAGAGAACTTAAGCCTAATGAAGAAAACTATACCACTCATGATCTCGAATTAGGAGCAGTAGTGTTCGCTCTTAAAATTTAGAGACACTATATGTATGGCACCAAATGTACTGTGTTCACTGATCATAAAAGTCTTCAGCATATCCTTGATCAGAAAGAGTTGAACATGAGACAACGTCGTTGGCTAGAATTGCTTGCAGATTACGATTGTGAAATTCGCTACCATCCTGGAAAGGAAAATGTCATAGCAGATGCCTTAAGCCGAAAGGAACGAATCAAACCACTCCGAGTTAGATCATTAGTTATGACCATTCATCCAAAATTACCATCACAAATTCTCAAAGCTCAAACTGAAGCACTCAAAGAAGAAAACATCAAGGCTGAAAACTTACGAGGAATGGACAAAGCATTTGAAATACGTCCTGATGGAACTCGTTGTATTAAAAACCGAAGCTGGTTACCACTTTTTGGTAATCTGAGAGACTTAATCATGCATGAGTCCCATAAATCAAAGTATTCCATTCACCCAGGTTCTGACAAGATGTATCAGGATCTAAAGAAACTCTATTGGTGGCCTAACATGAAGGCAATCATCGCTGAATATGTTGGCAAATGTTTGACATGTTCTAGAGTTAAGGCAGAATGTCAGAAGCCATCCGGCTTACTGGTACAACCAGAGATTCCTATGTGGAAGTGGGAGAGAATAACAATGGATTTCATCACAAAACTACCCAAAACATCAAACGGACATGACACAATCTGGGTCATTGTCGATCGCCTTACCAAATCCGCACATTTCATCCCTACCCGAGAGACAGATAGTATGGAAACCCTTACAAGGTTATACATCAAAGAAATAGTCTCCCGGCATGGAGTGCCAATATCTATCATCTCGGATCATGACAGTCATTTCACCCAGATTGTTAGCCTCAAAATATTGAGTCGAACAAGGAAGTTCGTTTATTATATTAGGTCTCGGTCATTTATTCAATTATATGTTGTAATAGGCTAGAAAGGGAGTCGAGCTCATGATTTAATCTAATATTGTATACGTTACGGACTAAAGCCCAAACCTGAGCCGACCCAACATTACTACACCTAGGCGTCACCCTAACGTAGTATGAAACTATATATACCCCTCTCCATCCCATGGAGAGGGTGTTGGTTAATTGTAACTTTGCAAGGTATCAAACCATCTTATTTTTCATCCTACTTTCTCTCTCTAGTTTTCTTCTCTCTGAATTCTGTCCGTTCTTCTATCTCTTTTCTTATGGTTTCTTATCATTGATTCATACTTATTAGTATGGAAGTGAAATGATATAGTTTCGGTACCGACATTTGGTATCAAGAGCCAAAGGGGATACCGAGTTGTGTTGTGTGGTTATTTACATTTTTTTCTTTTCTTTTTTGGTTGGAAATTTTTTGTTTTCTATCAAAAGTGTGATTTTGATCTTCCTGACTACTCAAGGTTTAATCTTGTTTAACGTTAAGGAGGTTTTAATCTTTCTTTTTGGTTGTTTTTAAGAAATTCGGTTCGTTTTTATTGTTAAAATTCTGTACCGAGTTTGAAAAACAAATGCTACCGAAAAAATAGGATCACCGAATTTGTGATTATTCCGAATATTGTAATAGTGCACACATTTTTTCGGTTTTATCAAAAAAGTGTGTTCTAGGATTTCATTTCATTCTCGGTAATCAACATAAAATTTGTAATATATATTTCATTTTCGGTAGTTAGCATAAAATTTGTAATAGATAATTCATTCTCGGTAATTAGCATAAAATTTGTAATAGATACACAAACTCTCGGTTCTATCAAGTTTTGTGTTAGGAAAGGTATAATCGAATTTCGTAATAGGCAAATTTGTTGGATAATTTCGATTTGTAACTTACCGAATTTGATTCGAAGACTTGTTCGAGAAATTTGTCCGTCAAACTCTACCGAGTTTTACTTTGTCCGAGAAACCTTCCGAGTTTGATCTATCCGATATCATACAACAATTTTTACCGAATTTGGTTTGCCGAGTTTGCTACCGGATTTGATTTACCGAAATTGTTACCGGATTTGATTCACCGAGTTTGATACCGTGTTTATTACCGAATTTACTTTACCAATTTTGTTACTGAATTTGTTACCAAATTTGTTACCGAATTTGTTTAATCGAATTTGTAACATCAAGACAAAACTTTATCATCTTAAGATCCTCAATCATTTTCACTTCATAATTCAACAATCATTCATCATGACAACTCCAATCATAACTTCCACAATCGATAGTCAAATGCATAACAACATAATGGCAGTTGGTTCAAGGGATCGTCCACCAATGCTTGCTATAGGACAATATGAACAATAGAGATCACGGTTCTTATGATACATTGATACAAGACCAAATGGTGATGCCTTACGGAAGTGCATTCTCAAAGGTCTATACACTCTAACGATTGTCACAACACCAGCTGTTCCTGCAACAGAGGATTCTCTAGCAGTTCCTAAACAAACATCAGTCGAGACCGTTATGAATATGAATCCTGAAAACAGAGCTCATTTTGAATCAGAAAAAGAAGAGATTCATTTGATATTGACTGGAATTGGAGATGAAATATACTCAACTGTTGATGTATGTCAGACAGCTTAAGAAATATGGGAAGCCATCGAAAGGCTACAACAAGGTGAATCACTCAATATTCAAGATGTCAGGACAAACTTATTTTGGGAGTTTGGTCAATTCACCTCTCACGATGGAGAAATAATTGAGTCTTACTACACAAGATTCTACAAAATGATGAATGAAATGATCAGAAACAATTTGACAGTTGTTACAATGCAAGTCAATGTTCAATTTCTTCAACAACTTCAAACCATAAAAAAATGGGCAATATTTGTAACAATTGTCCAAGCAACAACACAATTTGGATGAAGTTGTCATAACCATACTCTTTGACAATCTGAAACAATACCAAAAGGAAGATATTGACTCCGTGCTGAAGAGAATGGACCAAGATCTAACCCATTAGCACTTGTTGCTACTAGCACCAAGACACTTTTAAGACCCTTATAACCAAACACAAAACCTCACAAATCATATGCACCAACATCAAAAGCTTCACTTTCAACTAGATCTCATGCAATTACAAGAAACAAAGGCAAAGAGATAGCCAAACCAATCACACCACCATCTGAGTCAGCTTCTGAAGAAGACAGTGATCCTGAACAAGCTCAGAGGGATAAAGACATGCAAAAAAATTTGGCTCTCATTGCAAAGTACTTTAAGAAAATCTACAAACCTACCAACAACAACCTCAGAACTTCCTCAAACACCAGAAACAAGAATGTGGATACTACTCCAAGGTACAAGAATGACAATCCGACTGGACAGTTTGGGAATCAGAGGGCAGTCAATGTTGTTGGGGCTAGAGAAACCTTAGGTGGTCAAGTAGTGCAACAGTCTGGGATACAATATTTTAACTGCAAGGAATTTGGTCATTATGGTAAGGAATGCATAAAGCCAAAACGGGTTAAAGACTCCACGTATCACAAGGAAAAGATGTTGTTGTGTAAACAAGCTGAGAAAGGTGTACAACTTCAAGCAGAGCAATCTGACTGGCTAGCAGACACGGATGAAGAAATTGATGAACAAGAGTTGGAAGCACATTACAGTTACATGGCAAAGATCCAGGAGGTTCCTAATGCAGACTCAGGCACTGACTCTGAGCCATTGGAACAGGTACAATACGATACTGACGATAATGTGTTTGCCAATGACATACAACATTTTGAGCAATCTGAATCCATTAGTAACACATGTGCAGTGGAAACGGGTGACAGTAATGTCCTTCCTGACTCACCAGATATGTGTGATAATGATATTCAGGATGACCAAAATGATGTAGAATGTGATGATGAGCGTGTTGCACTTGCTAATTTAATTGCTAATTTAAAACTTGATGTCGATGAAAATAAAAAGATTCAAAAGCAATTAAAGAAAGCAAATGCAACATTGACTCAAGAATTAACTGAGTGCAAATCTATTCTTGCGGAAACTAGTAGAACTCTCTTGAACGTAAGTTCAATGAAACTCTAGGACTATTAGCTCAAAAAGAAATTGACATAAAAGAAGGTTTAAAAGTTAAAGCCTATGAAATTTCTGTTTAAACTACTTGAAAAATAGTTCTGTCCGAGATCCAAATCCATCCAAAAACCAGACAACGTGTATTACCCGATATCGTACAAAGCTAGCAGTACAAACTGCTTTATCGGACAACTCTGGCAGTATTAAAAACCAAGTGCAGCAATACAAACTTCTTTCTTAGACAACAAAGACAATACACATATATTTTCCAACAGTACTAACCTTTTCATAATCCAAACAGTACTAATATCCATTGAAGCAGCACTATTTGAACAAATCAATCTGCTCTAAGTATTAACGACAAACAAACTTCAATGTGAATTATATTTTTGAGTATCTCCTCTTCATACATCCACGTTCACAACTATCATGCCTACACTTGAACACCTTTGCCACATTTTCTTTAAAGCCCATGCTTTACCTGCTCTTCTAGCCTGAATAGTAACAAAAACGTATATAACCACTTTCTTTTGAGCCCAAGTACTATACTTAAACAGTTCAAAGTACATGAACAATATAAAGTAGAATGTAAATTAGCAGCATTAAGTTTGTCAAACAATACAAACTTACATTGTTGTCAGTATAAACCAACATCACATGGCCCGAACAGTAATGAACATGAACATCATTAAATCAACGCGAACAGTACTTATTCCTACATTTCCTTCTCACGCTTGTGCATTCTTTCCTTTTATCATGCAACATGCCTAACTAAACCCTAAAAATCAGGATTGAAAAACGACATATCTTCTTTCTTTTTAAACAAATCTCTTTGAATCCATATAAGAACTTTCCATAACAACATTCACATGCTAAAACCATTGTAAGAGACTTTTAAATAAATACACCATGTAAATTCATCAATTGTAATCATTCATGTTTAAAATCCTTAAAGCTCAGTAAGTCATCAAGACCATGTTAAGATATAAAACTCACCTTTGATTGTTTTTGCTGTTGTTATAAGAACATCATTGAGACTCACATACCTGGTCCACCAAAAGTAAAACCATGTAGCACCATATGACTAAAAAGAACAGCCGTGATTGATCTATTGATTGAACAACTAAGAACAAGACCAAGGTGCTGCTGTGTTTAGGGTTTTATAAACGAAACCCTATGGTTTGCGTTGTGATGAGCAGAACAATCAACGAGCAGAATTAAAACTCTTGTTGGATTCATTACAGATCAAGAATCAATGAAAAACATGAATCCTTTAACATGAAAACTAAAAATCACACAATTTGCTTTTTACCGAATTAGGGTTTGAAAACCCTAACTTCACCGAATATGAATAGATCACCAAAAAAGAAAACCAAAATTGATATAGAGAAACCCTTAATAATAACAATGATTACATAAATTCTTTTTGCTTTATCTCATTATGCAACGTAACTTGCATCTCTAAAGTAAACGAGCTCACGCAACCTCTACCAATGCCATCTATATCTATGTTTATATCATGTAAAAATCCTAATATGTCAAGTCAATGTTCTAATATCATTTTTACCAAGTACATTATCCATTTAACATACCATTTGCAACGTTATATCAAAACAGACTTTATTCGTTAAACGTTTATATCAAAACCCTAATTATATGTAATGTATACATATAAAATGAATGTGCAAGCCTTCAAGCATGTGTACAAGTGTACAATTCACAACATTTGAATATCTTTTCCCTCCTAAATCAAGTTACAACTTTCTAAAGCCCAATGTACAAGTCAATAATGCAAGGAAACCAAACTAGGTTATTTTACCTCTTAAATCACTTTAGTTTATTACTACCACTTTAGCACAAGGTACAAACACTTAAAGCATTTCATTTTAAACCTAAAACTAAACCCTAAACCTTAAACCTTAATCCTAAACCCTAATCTTAATCCTAAACCTTAATCCTAAACCCTGATCTATCCTAAACCCTAACCCTAACTTGAATTTAAAACCAAAAACCCTAACCCAAAACTAAACCAACCCGACACCCTTTAATTTCATTTTAAACTCATTTTAAACCAAATTAGCTACCACCACACCGTGTCACCTCCTTGCTAGCTTGCTTAGCACCTCAAGCAATCACACAAGTACCTTTATCACCTCCCTTGGCCACCAAGTTTGTTTTGTCACCTCCTTGTCCCTTATTATATGTCGCGGCTACACCACCACCCCACACCTCATCATAGCTAGTTCTAGCTCTTCCTACTCACCCTATACTCTTCTTTAGTCATCACACTATAGCTCTTGATCCCTACTTTAAGTATTCTTAGGCACCAAGGGGTTTTTGAACCCTATATAAGCCGAATCCAAGCAACCCTTTCAAACACACCTCAAATCTTCATCACAAACACAAATGGAGTTCTAGCCCAGCCAAGGAAGAAGTAGAAGGTCCCTAAGATCAGAATAGAAGCCAAGAATCAAGAGAAGGAAGGTCTTGAATCCATATCTAGGCGTACGAACCCAAAAACCCTCTTTTTGACCCATTTAAGCTCAAGTAAGCTCAAAATCTTTTTCCATAAACTTATAATCTGTTTTAAATCTTTCACAAGGTTTGTTAGATCCTATATAAACTCTTGTTCAAGCCTTAAATCCTCAAACCCATGCGTTTTTAATTAAAACCCTAAAAACGACCTGTTTTGATTTTCTAGCTAACGAATCCTTTTTCTAAACTTTTGTTATGTTAAAACATCTTATTTTAGCTTATTCTAATAAGCCATGACCTGCAAATCTCTTTTAGATTTCAAAAATATCAAAATTATGAATTTTGGACTTGATTTGTAAATGTTTTCATGCATAGGGGTATATATCGTAACTTTCTAAAATTTATAACTAGAAGGACTGAAAATGTCATTTTCCTAAAGTTATAACTACAAGGGGCTATTTTGCCAAGTTCTAAAGTTAAAGGATTAAATTATATATACTTTATATTTAAAGAACTAAATTTGTAAAAGTTTATAAATCAAGGGTATTTATTGCCATTTTTGCAAACTTAAATATATAAAATATAAAATTTGTATATAAATTATAAAAATATATATTAATATTATAAGACTCGATTTTATTAAAACCCGATACATTTATCGCTATTAATCAACGATCGACGCATTTATGTTATATAATTAACATAATTTATCATCGACTAGCTTTTGAAGAAATTTAAATCTTGTCGTATCACGTTACTAGGGAATTTCATGTGAAGGGTTCCATTTGGGTATTTGTTTTAACAAGTTTGCTGGGTTTACGATTTAAAGTGCCCTGACTCCTCAAACGATACTACATGGCCTCTGGATTATGATACCCCGAACAGTGATACAATATTTTCATAAATTAATAAACCAAAGTAATACGTTAAACTTTATAAAGTTTTGAAACATAAACCATCACCACCACTAGATAGACTTATTACCCCAGGTTGCGTGACGTAGTCAGTTACTTTCAATTGATATACTTTGCATCAATAGATTTTCCTGTTTTGGTGAGTTCTTAGCCTCAATTCTTAAATCTTCTAATGTTTTCTAAACCAGCGTGACCATGAATTTGAAGTGTTTTTTTCCAACTGATGCTATCTCCTGATGATATTATTGCCTAAGTCCTTACTTTTGCCATTAAGAACCAACACATATATGAACTGTGTAATACTTTTCGCGGAGTAGCGCGAATGCTATGAATAGATTCTAATTAGGGACTGAACTCACCCGTTGGATGTACTATATATTTGGTAACCTAACGCCTCAATTTCGAAATCATACTATGAGGGTGTTTGGCAACAGGTCAACCGTTCGGGGCTACTTCATGAGATTATTGATTATCTCTAGGTCTCGGTGTCATGAGCTTAGGGGCAATAATACTGTTTTCTATAATAATTTCTCCTCGTTGCAATTTATTCACTTATGGGTATTTACAACATAAAGCAATTTTTACACTTTGTATTCAAACTGTTTAACCTAAACCTATGAATTTTACTCAACCTTTGTGTTGACTTTTTAGTATGTTTATCTCAGGTAACTGAGCATCTTATGGCACGGAGTGGCACGGACTTGAAGATAGCTAAACTATTATCATTCAAACTTTATGTTTTCATGTATATTTTAGGACCTCTATTTATAAAAACTCTGATGAAATAATGAATGATAACTTATCTTTTAATAACGTCTCTTTTGAGTCGTTTTCTAAGATTATGACTGTTATACTATGAAATAATACCCCAGATTAGCTTCTGCTGCTATTTGTCAAAATGGGGGTGTTATATTAGGAGACTATTATGGGGTCTTTATTACCTTAATTCGACCATCCTGATATTCTTGCTCCATTGAATTTATTTATTCAAGGACTTTTTATTTGGAATCGATTGGTCTATCATGTTGCATGCATGTCATAGACTCACTACCAATCATTAGTTTTACTTCTAGGACAGACATTGTAATTGGAGCATCAACAGCGTATATATATGATCTAGTCACTTTATTCAGCTCACTAAATATGTCTGGAAATTACTAGATCTAGAATATAAATTGTCCCTTAAATTTCATATTTATATTCTTTAGTGTGAGGATCAACATTTATATTAGAATTCATTCCAAATATCTCGCTGCTCATTCTCCCTTTAAATGAATTATCACTTTCAACATCCCATTTTGTGCGTTGTGGTGGACTTACTCTATATTGCACAATTACAATATCTCATATGGGAATTATATGGTTTGTGACCAAAACCATTCTTATGGGGAGGATTCTTTATAGATTGTTGGCAATATGCGAATTTATGTTCTATCTTTTAAAAACAAATGCCCCATAAAACTTATAAATTTGTTCTCATGATTATTGGCTTTACAAAAAATGAGACGTTTTAAAAAAGAGTTTCAACACAAAGATTTCGTGTATGACATGGAACTTTAAGTTCACAAACACTTTTCCAATAATCGACCATAACTTGGAAGTATTCACCACCATTCTCAATTATATAATTTGGAAAACCGTGCTCGCATTTTATTAGTCGAGCACTAAATCAGCTAACATTAAGTTCGATAATTAATGCATCATTTGATGATGCAACGATTGCAAACTCTACATGATTACATGGTGAATGTATTTAGGTGGAAACCTACATACATCCCTTGTATATTCTTTCTAAAACTTTATAGGAGAAAATCCTTACTATAATTTGGTGGTGATAGATAAAAACTTTCATCGAGAACAATCAATATTTATTTTGAAGAAAAGTTATAGTTCTTTATCGATTTCATCATCATTGACTCAGATGGTCCAAACCGGTCAGGCCAATATAATACATTAATCGTGCAACATAAATTAATTGTTTATGACCACTTTTGTACTTCAACCGCACTTTACTTAATGCGAAATCTTGGCACATAAACAACTAGTTTATGACCACATGTGCTTCAATTACATTTGACTTTATGTTAAAGTCGAATAATATGGTAAAACTAATACATCATCATATTTATACTTTTGTATCTCAAATCAAATTTATATAAGCAGTTTTATAGCTTTCACATTATTCAATATAAAGCACTTTTATAGTTTCAACATAGTTTAGTATAATATGCACTATACCATTATCAAACAAGAAACACATCTTTTGTACTTGTGAAGTTATATATTTCCGAAACATACATATATCACTAACCATTCAATACATGGTATTGTAAGCAAATAAAACCACATATTGATGCTCACATATATGACAAACTCAATGACGTAATTAAAGTCAAGATATCATAGTTTTTGTTTATTTAATTCGGTCGATTTAATACTATTTCTTCTATCAGCAATAAGCATCAATTTACTATCAAAAATATCTTCATCTTCATCAGTAACCTTATCTTCACATAAACGAATTACTAAGTAACCATGTAGCTGAGTTTATTCACCAATTTAAAATTTTGCAACAATAGGTGATATCATCTATGTCTATTCATATAGGGCACCAAAACATTATGGTAAAATTATCACAAATAAACAACTTTGTTTGCTAGATGCATTATTTACTTTGTTAATTATATGTTACTGACTATTTTCACATGTGTAAGGCATTTAAGGAATTGGTTATTGATATTGCAGCTACGTTCACCAATTTTGACATCTATAAAATACATAGTTTTCACATAACAATTATATTTTACATGAAATCATTTATATACACATCGACTCTTTATTGTCGGTCCATATATATCAATCAAATTATAAAGTCGATCATTGACGACAATAACCATCGCATGTCACTTAACCATCGGAGAGGTCTTATTTTTTTGCTATAAGCTCATTTTTGCAAAGTTGTGTATGTTCGTTTCATATTATAGTACGTTAATTATCAATTAAATACAAGACGACTTTATTTGTGTTGCATACCCGACGGTAGGACTATATAGTATGTGTACTTACATCTATATATGTAACGCTTATGAAATCGTAACAAACTCGATAAAGTAACCATCATCAATGTTCAGTGATTTAAACACACATTTGCAAGTAGAATAAAAGTATACATGTAGAATAAAAGTATAAGAAGCAAAGTAGAGACAATATGATCAAGAAATTTTTTATACCTTTGAAGTGCGTAAATCAATACTACATATGTATAAACAATTCGACAAATAACCATGCAATACACATAAACGCGGCATGTATTTCATATATTCGGAATTTTAAAGGCAAGCTTGAGATCTAGAGTAAACTTACTTGCAAAAGAGATATAAATTTAAAGATCGAGCGTGACAACGTGGCTAGTAGCACAATAAGAACAATAAGCAAGAGTATGAAAGAAGAAGATATAACTTATTATTGGTGTGTCTCACATTACAGTAGATGCATCTATTTATAGAGACCTCAAAATCATTGGTATTAAGTACAATAGGGAGTTACAAGACTAATCATAATGGTGGAGGTTACAAGACCAATCATAAAGGTGTAGGTTAATAGTTAGGGGTATAAATGTATACAATCATTACTAATAAATATTCATAACAAATAGTTAATTAAAGTTGAGATCAACGTAAACTCAAAATTATTAAAAGATGTAATAAATCTTAAATCAATTTTAGTTCATCAAAATAAAAAAAACCTACTTTTCACTTTTAAAAAATAAAATAAAATATATTGTAAACGGTAAATCGTTAAACGATAAAAAAGACACCACCGCGACGAGTATTTTTTTATTTTTCCGTAGATGAGCATTCGATATACTTTCGACGAACTTGTTTTTCGAATTTTTTTTTCTGAAAAAATCAAATGTGATTTGTGATCATGTAATTTTTCCACATGTAACTACAAAAAAAAACAAAAAAAAGTTCGTCGAAAGTAAATAGAAGTGCCCTCTATAAAAAGATGATTTAATTATCGTCGCGACGGTATGATTTATTTTGTGTAATGATTAAAGGTTTGTGAGATATTTTTTTAAAAGTAAAAAGTGGATTTTTTTATAATTTGATGAAAAAATGAATGACTATGATTATTTCATTGACTATTTGATAAATTTTGAGTTTATATTGAACTTTTCTCTAATTAATTAATAAATATATTTTAGCTTGTCTTAGAAAAAGAATTAAATACATCGTTCGTCCTTAATGTTGCTTATGAAATACAAGTTTCGTCTTACTTTTCAAAAAAAAAAACCCTGCATAGTCTTAAATTTTATTTTTTGAACTGTATTTCATCCTTTTGACTAGCAAGTGTGGGTCAACATCTGTTAACTCGCTCACGTGCCTTTCACATGAGGGCGTAATAGTCTTTTTTTTGTTTTTTACTGTTCAACCTCGTTTCCCTTTCCCCCATGGAGTAATTTTTATCTATACCCATCATCCATAAACATTCACCCAAACCAATTTCTCATCTCCAAACTCGTCAAGATTTGAAAAATGGTTCATTTCTGGCGTGGTAAGCAGACGATCATTCACACGTCGTGGACTGTGAACAACCCAGGACGTCGTTTGTTTTCTTGTCCATAACATGTCAACATGTAAGTTAATTTTAAGATTATGTATGTCTTAGTGTTAATTTCAAAGTAAACATTAACAATGGTGGTTGTTGGTTTACTTTAATTACTTGTCATTCGCATGATTAGGGTCGCATTGCAGATTTATTGGATGGTTCGACCCACATATGTGTGCTTGTTCTAGTGTAATAATACCCGTCCTCTTAAGGACAATTTGTTGGATTTAATGGGTGAAGTATTTATTTTATGGGCATGGCGGTGTAATTTTGTGTTTTGCCGGGACATGTTAGTATTTGTTAAGACGCCATCTTATTGTAACAATGGTTAAGTAGTCGCGTTGTATGTAATGACTTTACTCTACCTTTAATGCATAGTTTCATTTCCCCTTTTGTAGTCAATTCCAATTCATCATGAATCATCTAATACTTAACAATCAAGGTTATAATACTAAACATCCTAAGCTCAATCAAGAAATCATATGTAGGTAAATTGACTATTTTATAAGCATGCATAATATAACAATAGCCAAAGCGTATCAGGGTGCATGCAAGTATGGGTTTAGGATGATAAAATTGAATGATCATCCAAGACAAGTAATATTGCCCGCACTTCGTACTAAGTTACTAATAAGTAGTATAAGTTTGAATACCTAAGCATAATAGATTGGTAAATAATATAGATAATAATGTCATAAAGTTAATATCCCTTAAGCTCCCCAACTTTCTTTCTTGTTTCTCCATAACCTACTAAGACTTTTTCTTAATTGACCTTACTTCCAACTACGCTGCTCATCTCGTAATTGAACTTGACGTTGATGATTTCAGTTTGGCGGGTGTAAAATGGTTCCAAGTGAGGGTCAATATTAGGTTGGTTTTAAAAACTTGAGGAACTTGATTAGTTAAAGAATTGACATAACGAATAGGGGAAGGAGTACTTGCACGCGAGGTCCCTTCGCCATTTCCATCACCATCATCGTTGAGATGAGAAGAAGATGGTTGGTCAATGTAGAAGAAAAAGAAGTGTAGTGGACACCGTCTTCTCAGTGCCACACATAGTTCTAGGATTCGCCTTGTTGAGACGGCAAAGAGGATACATGACACGATCGAACAAGACAATAGAGACCTCGATTGTTTAATTCAGGATTTTCATTCATGATGACATTAAACAAACGGGTCAATAATATACCATAGGGTAAGATCAACCGTAACAAAGACACGCGGGAACATGATCCCGATTACCCCCCAGACAAAAGACATTTTCCCGAATAATTTCTTCCAAAAGCTTTAGGGTTGGCTCAATTTCACGAGTTAGAACTTGATATTCAAGAACATCAATTGTACTTCCTCTCGCATTGACGTGCGACAGACTTTACCTTTCCCTCTATCAAAACAATAGACGAAATGATGTCATACAGGAGAAGGAGGTTTTGTTTTGATATGGACCATCCATAGGGACACCATACGCCAACTCGTCTAGTAACCATTTGTCCGTAAAGACGCAGGCACCCTCGCAAGGTATGTCAAGAATTTGAGCAAATTCTTCAAGAGAGTAATAAAAGAATTGGTTTTGGATCACAAATTCGATGAATATTTCACCTTCATCGGAATAATTCATTTGATATTGACTATAAAATTCAGAATAATCGATAGGACAGATTTTGAATCACTAATTTTAGGAACACACAAACTCGACAAAACTGAACAAGACCAACATAATTTTTTTTTTTTAGATCCGCGAAGTTGTCCAAAACCACTCTACCCTCATTAATGTAACGGCATTTCCAAGTTTCATTAGTTTTTTTCTTTTATAGGTGTACGGTATTCATGTGATATTATTGGTATATAGGCTCTTGTAGTTTTTGTGATCTTCGGATGACTTACGAGGCATGATTTCCTAAAACAAAAGCAAAATCACATTTTATTACCGTTTCACTTTTAGTTGGTTATGCATAGATGACTTCTAGTGTGTGTCTAAAAAAGTGACAAAAATGTTGGAGTATAAAGATTAACTCTATCCAATGATATAAAATCCTAAAAATAACCCAAAATGCTCCCCTTAATTTGATTATTGCTCAATCCAACAAATTGAAAAATACATATGAATTAAAGTATTCGAAATTTTTGTTCCATGAGATGCTTATGCATGTATTTGAAAACGTTTTTAGGTTGGATTAACAATGCATAACACCAATTTTATTATGTTCCTAACGTGAGTGGTTTTAAAATAAATTTGGGGTTTTGGTTCAAAATCAATTTTTCTACAAGCTAATTTATATATGCAAATCCTATGTCTATGGGAAGCATATTAGTTATACATTGTATCCTAGTAGTCCTAATTGTATGAAATTGAAAGAAAAATCAAAAATCCCCCAATTTTAATTTTTGTGTTCATATCATGACCCTAGAACCGTCAAATTGAAAGAAAATAGATGAATTTACAATTGATGATCTTTAAGATGTTGTGAGTGATTGTAAGTGTTTATTTTATCTTATATTTGTGTTTTAATAGGTGATTTTGAGTTTTTGAGTGGTTTTGGTCGAGTTCGTCACTTGCAGCACGAAGAGGGGTGTTTGTTTTTGTGGTTTGGAAATTTTTTGACTGAGTGTAGAATAAGGGAGTCTGCTGATGGCGGTCCCATAATGTCTGGCGGTCCCAAATATATTGGGGGCCGCCTGTGAAATGGGGGCCGCCCTTAGAAAAAGATTTTGGACTCAGTTTTGACGAAAATTTTACAAAGAGGAGTGACATTTTAATTTGCATTTTGCGAATTAAAAATGCCTAAAGTACTTCGGATGAAGTATTCAAGTTGTCACGACACGGAAAGGAACACGGACTAGAATTGAGACAGAAGAAAGAGAGGCGAACTAATATGATTTATGGAATGTGTTACTTCATCCTAATACCAAGACGTAGATAGTTAAAAAACGATTCCACGTTAAATGGGATTAGTAAAGAATGCGGCAATAATTGTCGACGGACTGCAAACCTTTTTTGATTTAGATTTGTCCTTTCTGACATTATCCACGAATGAAAGTGGTGATGATTTCGATGTGTTTGGTACGAGATGGTGCAAACCGGGTTTTTGCTAAGGCAATCGCTACCTATGTTGTGCGCACATGAGTGCAAACATCGTCGAGTTGTACTTCAAATCGATGAGAAGTGTTTCATCCATAGGTGCTTTTTGACATTGCTTTCTGGCGCTTACAGTATTCGGCTTTGGTCGTGGATATAGCAAGAGCGTTTTGTTTCTTCGAGAACCAAGAAGTTAAACAACATCCTACGAACGTACAAATACCGCTAGGCTCTTCGAATCTCACATAATCTCCCGCATGATCTGAGTACGCATATACTACAGTTTCTTATGTCGGATCCCCTTAGGATATCATGATCCTCCGGTGTAGGTGCCTATAATGTATCGGAAGATATGCTTATCCACATTAAGGTGAGAGGCTTTGGGAGCCTCTTGGGAAGCGGGCAAAAGTCAGAACACTTAAACATGATATCTGGCTACTTGCCGTTAGTTATAATAAACTACAAACATGCCTCGATACTTGGAACTGATCGACTCGACACACACTTTTTATCTTTCGTGAGTTTAAATCGGGAGTGAACATGAGGGATTTCATTGATATAGAAACTTCTTAGACCAAATTTCTTAAAGCATTTTCTTTAATATAATTAGATTGAATAAGCATATAACCCTCTTTTCAATTTGTTTTAAGTAGTAATCCAAGGAATAAGTTAAGTTTACCCAACATGTTTCATATCTCCAAACTCGTCATGCATGATTTAGCAAATTCAACACACATGTCTTGACAAGTTGCACCGAATATAATATCATCGACATAATATTTGTACAATAATGAGATTTGAACTTTTTCCTTCTTAGCTAAAAAGATGTTAACTACCATTCTCATTTATATTCATGTTTTTAAAAAGGAAGATTTTTAATCTATCATACCAAGCTTTGGGGTCTTGTATTAAGACCATACAAACATTCCTTTCTTTAATTTATAAACATGATTTCGGTTTTTCAAAATCAACGAATCCTGGAGGTTGTGCTACGTATACCTCCTCATTGATAAAACCGTTCAGGAATGCACTTTTTACATCCATTTGGAATAGTTTAAAATCTAAGGCACAAACATAGGCTAATAATATTCTAATAGACTCAAGTCTAGCAACTGGGGCATAAGTTTCATCATAATCGATGCCCTCTCCTTGTTGGTTTAACCTTGAGCAACAAACCTAGCCTTATATCGAGAAACAAACTAACTCCGTCCTTGTCTAATTTATTTCTAAACAACCACTTAGTTTTTTGATCCTATGAATGTCATATTCTTAGGTTGTTGAACAACCTCCCAAAACGCGTTACAATGAATTGATTTGATTCTTCTAGCATATAGACTATCTAACATCAACAACACCTAAAGCCTCATCACATTCTTATGTTTTCTAAAGTTTGAAAAAAAACCAAAAGAAGTTACTTTGGTTTTAAGCTTGGCCTAAAGGTTCTTTGGTTAAGGTTTCCTATAACATTTTCTAAAGGATGGTTCCTAGTTTCCTTAATATTGACTATTTTGTCAATCTCTAGTGTTTCATCCTGAACAACATAACATTTTCCTAGGATTTTTCTTTTCGGTTGCCCTAACAGCTTTCTTCTTTCTTCATCTAAGCATCATCACACCAAGGGTGATGTCTTAGAGGTTGGAGGAGTTTTCAGCAAAAGTCACTATGAGTGAATTCTTCAATTTTCATAGTGTGTTTATTAAGGATGATGTAGGCTTTACTATTTTGGGAGTAACCTAAAAGTAACCAACACACTAAATGTTCAAGTACAAAGGTAATGTAGAAGAAATGCACCCGAAAATTAACAAACTGAACATCATTCTATAGATAATGCATATGGATATTTCCAAACGCATAAATTTTAATTGTTTAAAGTAGAATAACAAAGCAACACATATTGATTATAAGAATACACACATTGTAGGGATGAGCATTGGCACCGGAAAAACGGTACGGTACCGGAACTGTATCGGTACCGACCTATACCGGAACTGTTTTTTTATACCCGGTACGGTACCGGTACCACGAAAATGGTGAGAAAAAAAACGGTACCAAAAAATTCGGTGCGGGACCAAAACGGGAATTCCCGTAGTTGGTACCGAAATAAAGAAAAACTGAATAACCAGGGATAACAACCCACCGACCAAGCATTGTTTGTGAGTTCAAATCTAGTTTGAAAATGTCACATTCGTAAGTGAGTTTTAAGTTTTGGGTTCTAGTTCCTAGGTTTTGCGTCAGGCCGTTGTTAGAGATTTTTGTTTCTTCTAAATTTCTAGTGTTGGTCGTCTCTTATTTATTCTTGTTTCTTCTGCCCCATATATTAAAGCCTTGATCTCTTTGTTTGTTGCATATAATTTTCTAAGAAGTTTTATAAGCAAGAAATTCCCAAGAAAGTTTGTATACCATGAAGAAATTCCCATGAAGTATGCACGGCATTTCTGAGAAATGTGTTTCCATGAAGCTATTAGACGCGTAAAATCGATAATTATATATTCTCCATCTCTCTCTCTGGATTTTATCAAACCACCGTTATATTCCTCCCATTATGTTTTCCGGCTTCTCTTTCATATCAAATCAACCCAACCACCTTCCTTGCTTCTCTTCCTCGATCACATGTCGAACGGGTTGCCCTTTGTGGAGAAACGCCTTCGTCAAATATTCACTAACAACACCGTTTAACCCTTACCGATAGGAACACACTAATGGTTATTCCACATAGGCCTTGGTAATGTTTAGTTTTTATTTATTGGTTGTCGTCATAGTCTAGAAAAACCTTTTCAATGAAAATCAAAAGAAAATCTTATCAGTGTAGTTTTTCTTCCATATATAAAATATGTATTCTTTTAATGTTAAACAGTTCCTAATCGGTATTGTACCGTTTTACCCGAGTCCGGTACCGGAACTGGTACCGGTACTGATATACTACTCGGTTCCGGGAACGGGACCTTCATTCTTGGTCGGGAAAAAATCCGGTACCCCGAAAACGGTACCGGTACGGTACCAAAATGGTACTTTGCTCATATATCTTTTAGACGCATATCAATTATTTGTCACATTGCCAGACTTATAAAATATTAAAATATGTTATTGGATCCACCACATGTGAACATGTATCTGCATGATCATTTTCAAGTCTTTGAGAAAATATACGTGCGCCATCACTTGTAACATATGCATAATTTAATTTCACTTTCTCATAAAGACCGATGCATATCAATAAGTTTTACATATTCTTATATACGGACTTCAAGTCCCAGTAATCATGTCTCGTCAAAAGAGAATTCAATATTTCATTAGTTCTTTGCGTCTTTATATCTTTTGGTAACTTATTTATACATTTGCACTTCGTGTAGGTATGCTTTCATGATCCTCGCCTTGATTATAGCGCTACCTTATTTATTTATATAATCATTACCATGCCCATTATCATATATAATAGTACTATCGACGTCGATTCATAACTTTTCGATTCCACACTTTACTAGACATTATATTATATCATGTATATTTATTGAGATCTCATAGTTTTTCACCAACCCGGGTTTCTAAGAACTTTCGTGCCTAGTGTCTCTTTAGGAAACTATTATGGGGTCTTTATTACCTCGGTTCGAGCATCCTGATATTCTTGCTCCATTGAATTTATTAATTCAAGGACTTTTTATTTGGAATCGATTGGTCTATCATGTTGCATGCATGTCATAGACTCACTACCAATCATTAGTTTTACTGATGGGACAGAGATTGTAATTGGAGCATTAGCAGCGTATATATAAGATCTAGTCACTTTATTCAGCTCACTAAATATGTCTGGCAATTACTAGATATGGAATATAAATTGTCCCTTAAATTTCATATTTATATTCTTTGGTGTGAGGATTAACATTTATATTAGAATTCATTCTAAATATCTCGCTGCTCATTCTCCCATTGAATGAATTATCACTTTCAACATCTCATTTTGTGCGTTGTGGTAGACTTACTCTATATTGCACAATTACAATATCTCATATGGGAATTATATGGTTTGTGACCAAATCCATTCTAATGGGGAGGATTCTTTATAGATTGTTGGCATTATGCGAATTTATGTTCTATCTTTTAATAACAAATGCCCCATAAAACTTATAAATTTGTTCTCATAATTATTGGCTTTACAATCAACTGAAGACGTTTTATAAAGTTTCAACAAAAGCAATTCGTGTATGAACATGGACTACTTTTAAGTTCAACACCTTTTTCAATAATCGATCATAACTTGGAAGTATTCACCACCATTTTCAATTATATAATTTGGAAAACCATGCTCGCATTTTATTAGTCGAGCCACTAATCACGCTAACTTTAAGTCGCGTATTTAATGATCATTTTGATGATGCATCGATTTCAAAACTCAAAATGATCCACATGGCGAATGTATAGGCTTACATACATCCCTTGTATATTCTTTCCAAAACTTTATAGGAGAAAATCCTTACTATAATTTGGTGGTGATAGATAAAAACTTCCATCGAGAACAATCAAATTTATCTTTGAAGAAACGTATCGTTCTTATATATATCACATCATCATTGACTCAGGATGGTCCAACCGGTCATGCCACATAATACAATAATCTTGCAACATAAACTTATTGTTTATGACCACTTTTGTACTTCAACCGCACTTTACTTAATGCGAAATCTTGGCACATAAACTAGTTTATGACCACATGTGCTTCAATTACATTTGACTATATGTTAAAGTCGAATAATATGGTAAAACTAATACATCATCATATTTATACTTTTGTATTTCAAATCAAATTTATATAAGCAGTTTTATGGCTTTCACATTGTTCTATATAAGGCACTTTTATAATTTCAACATAGTTTAGTACGATACGCACATTAACCTATACCATTATCAAATAAGAAACACATCTTTTGTACTTGTGAAGTTACATATTTCCGAAACATACATATATCACTAACCATTCAATACATGGTATCGTAAGCAAATAAAACCACATATTGATGCTCACATATATGACAAACTTGATGACGTAATTAAAGTCAAGATATCTTAGTTTTCGTTTATTTAATTCGGTCGATTTAATACTATTTCTTCTATCAGCAATAAGCATCAATTTACTATCGAAAATATCTGCATCTTCATCAGTAACCTTATCTTCACATAAACGAATTACTAAGTAACCATGTAGCTGAGTTTATTCATCAATTTAAAAGTTTGCAACAATAGGTGATATCATCTATGTCTATTCATTTAGGGCACCAAAACATTATGGTAAAATTATCATAAATAAACAACTTTGTTTGCTATATGCATTATTTACTTTGTTAATTATATGTTACTGACTATTTTCACATGTGTAAGGCATTTAAGGAATTGGTTATTGATATTGCAGCTGCATTCACCAATATTGACATCTATAAAATACATAGTTTTCACATAACAATTATATATAACATGAAATCATTTATATACACATCTACTCTTTATTGTCGGTCCATATATATTAATCAAATTATAAAGTCGATCATTGACGACAATAATCATCGCATGTCACTTAACCATCGGAGAGGTCTCATTTTTTCGCTATAAGCTCATTTTTGCAAAGTTGTGTATGTTCGTTTCATATTATAGTACGTTAATTATCAAATAAATACAAGACAACTTTATTTATGTTGCATTCCGTCGTAGGACTATATAGTATGTGTACTTACATCTATATATGTAACGCTTGTGAAATCGTAACAAACTCGATAAAGTAAAACCAACATCAATGTTTCAGTGATTTAAACACACATTTTGGCTAGTATGAGGTCAACATCTATGTGGATGTACCGTTACATTAAAAAAATTACCATTAAAAAAACTTTAACATAAATGAATATTGATTCCGTCCGAACACGTATATATAAATAGATAATAAATTGTTAGCCTCAATTTATTGAGTCGAACAAGGAAGCTCGGTCACTCTACGATGGAGCTTCGGTCTTTAATTAGTTAATGTTGTAATAGGATATTATCGGGAATCGGGCTCGATAGTTAATCTAATATTGTATATGTTTCGGGTTTAATCCCAAACAAAACCCGAGCCCGGGTCCTAGTTAAATATCCCGCGCGTCACATTAAATGTGTAGGGGTATATATATATTTAGATATTTTCTAAAATATCTAAATATATATAGATATTTTATTTTAAGAAAATATCTAATTTTTCATTATATCAAAAATTCTTTTTCTCTCATCCTCTCTCTCTCTCTTCTCTCTCTCTCTATTTTCGTCTCTCTCTCTCTCTCATCTCACTTCACGTCATCGACAAAATCGACTTACGTCCTCACACCAGACACTTCTCTCACCATCTCTCTACTCTAGTTTCCTTGGATTCGTGGTTTCGGGTTTATGAAGTGAATTGTTAATCGGTAACCTACAATTGTATCAAACTGTCTCGTGTTGATTTTTCGTGTATTTTTTGTTGTTGTGAGGTAATAAAAAAACCATAATTGGATTCCGAAAATTGTATATTGATATCGCTTATTTAAAGAGAAAGCAAGCACAAGTATGTTGGTTTAGATTTGGGTGTTTCCAAAACTAAGTTGTTTTTTTTCGCATCATTGAAAAAAAAACGTCAAGGGTTTAAAACGTTTTTTTTGTGAAGAACCAATCGAAACGAGCGGAAACCGATTGATCGAACGAGGCTCGAAAATCATTTTGTATCGAACGAGCGAAAACGTTTGGATCGGAAAAAAAAAAAAAGAACAATCGAACGAGCGGAAAACGTTTGGATCGAACGAGCGGAAAACGTTTGGATCGAACGAGCGGAAAACGTTTGGATCGAACGAGCGGACTCGAACGAGCGGGATCGAACTAGCGGACCGAACTAGCGGATCGAACTAGCGGATCGAACTAGCGGATCGAACTAGCGGACCGAACTAGCGGATCGAACGAGCGGATCGAACGAGCGATCGAACGAGCGGATCGAACGAGCGATCGAACGAGCGGATCGAACGAGCGATCGAACGAGCGTGATCGAACGAGCGTGATCGAACGAGCGTGATCGAACGAGCGAAAATTTTTTTTTTAGAAAACTTGTGTGACGAAAAGGGTTTCAGTAAAACAGCCATAACTTTTGATCCGTAACTCCGTTTTAGGCCCGTGACCTCTCAAATCGAAGAGAAAAACGAGACGGATCACGCTGTAACCACCCTTTGGCAGGTTAAGGATTTTTCAAGGCCCAAAAAGCTTGTTTTCAGTGATTTATTGACATTTTTCAGTTTTTTCTGGAATTTTTGGCCGCTGATTCCGCATCAAATCATTCACGGTTTTCTATTGATTCTGTAAAATCCCGTTAATTCATTTATCGGTTTTAATCATAGACGTGTAAAATCCCGTGAACGTGAATTGCTTACAAAACCACAACTTCAATCACAATATCCACTTAAGATCCAACAAAATCTTTCACACTTCATAATTCATAACTAGTCATTCATCATGTCTACTCCAGTTAACACATCCTCCACAGATAGCCAAATGCATAACAATATAATGGCAGCTGGTTCAAAAGAGCGTCCACCGATGCTTGGACCAGGGAGATATTCTCAGTGGCATTCGCGTTTTCTACGATACCTTGACACTAAATCGAATGGTGACTATCTGAGGAAGTGCATCTTTGACGGTCCATATTTACCTACGAACGTACTCATTGCAGCAGTTGAAGCAGCAGAGAACATTCTACCAGTAGCTGCACATGAAGAAGCTGAGACAATACACAACATGACAGCAGAGAACAAACTTTACTTTCAAGCTGAAAAGGAAGCTATTTTCTTGATTCTGACTGGTATTGGGGATGAAATTTACTCAACTGTTGATGCATGTAACACAGCTAAGGAGATGTGGACAGCCATTGAAAGGCTACAACAAGGGGAATCGTTGAACGTACAAGATGTGAAGACCAATCTATTTTGGGAATTTGGGAAATTTACTTCTAGAGATGGAGAATCCGTGGAGTCTTATTACTCCCGGTTTTATAAACTGATGAATGAGTTGACAAGGAACAACTTGCAAGTTTCACCAATGCAAGTGAATGTTCAATTTCTTCAACAACTTCAACCAGAATGGTCAAGATTTGTGACAGTTGTCA
The DNA here is from genome assembly GCA_026074375.1 of Tanacetum coccineum. NCBI lineage: Eukaryota > Viridiplantae > Streptophyta > Magnoliopsida > Asterales > Asteraceae > Tanacetum > Tanacetum coccineum. The sequence goes on along the minus strand of BQNB010007929.1, from coordinate 800 downwards.
AGCAGAGTCAAGAAATAGACACGGTCTCATATCACAAGCTGTTTGACGTTCTGAAGCAGTTTCAAAACGAAGTTAATGATATCCGTTCTGAGAGATTAGCCAGAAGTGCAAATCCATTAGCACTTCTTGCGGCTGCTCAACCATATTCAGATAACTACTATCAGGCACCAAAACCTCAAAGATCGAATGCACCATCATACATGCAATCTTCTTCCACACGACCAAGTGCGTCTACCAGACACAAAGGCAAAGAGATCGCCAAACCAGTTACTCCTCAATCTGAGTCCGTTTCTGAGGAAGACAGTGATCCAGAACAAGCTCGGAGGGATAAGGATATGCAAAAGAACTTGGCACTCCTTGCTAAGTATTTTAAGAAGCTGTACAAACCTACCAACAACAACCTTCGAACTTCTTCAAACTCCAGGAACAAGACTGAAGATACCACACCAAGGTATAACAACGACAATCAGTCAGGGCAGTTTGGGAATCAAAGGACGATGACAGTTGCTGGGGCTAGGGAAACAGTAGGCAGTCCGGTAGTGCAACAAAATGGGATACAGTGCTTTAACTGCAAGGGATTTGGACACTATGCCAGGGAATGCAGGAAGCCAAAGCGGGTTAAAGACTACGCGTATCACAAGGAGAAGATGATGATGTGCAAACAAGCTGAACAAGGTGTTCCACTTCAAGCTGAGCAAGCTGATTGGCTAAAGGACACGGATGAAGAGATTGATGAGCAAGAATTGGAAGCACATTACAGTTACATGGCAAAGATCCAGGAGGTCTCACCTGCGGAATCA
>BQNB010007928.1:68508-91803 GCA_026074375.1 Tanacetum coccineum | reverse complement strand
TATTTATACATCTTGGCTATCATCCTTTATAGGCTGCAAAGATCCATACAGTTATACTAGGACCTTCAAACTCACCAATGTTTCGTGTACTGAGAGTTGAAATGGTTTTTAGTCGACCATGGACATGCACCTTTCTGGTGGCCAAAGGACTGACTACTCCAGAGTGAATGGCTAACTGGTAAAGAGACATCAAATCCATTTAAAATTTTCAATGATTCACCTCTCATAAGAGTTAACACACCTGGAAGTGATGAGAATAGACTGAAACTTTATGATTTGATGTACATAATTGTCAATGTTGCTGATATGATGGATTGCTGTTGCTGCAAAGATAAAAAGAGAAGACTTGAAGTGTTGCAGATCACGAATAACTTGAAGATTTCTATTTACAACATCCTCAGAAAGCTTAAAGTGTTTAAAGTAAAGTTCAAGAATGTATTGAAGGAACTTGAAGTTTACAAGTGAAGATCAAGTTAGGGGAGGATTGTTGGAAATAGATTGTAAAGACTTAATACTGGTAGTATAACAGTTAAGTCTGGTAGTAATAGTTAGTTTTGTTAGTATTGAGTTAATACTGGCAGTACTAAGTTAAGTCTGGCAGTACTAAGTTATTACTGGTAGAGTAGCAGTACTAGAGTTAGTACTGGTCATAGTTAGTTATGTCTGTTCATAGTTAAGTCTATTTATGTAACAGAATAGTAATAGTTATCTTAGAGATATCTTAGGAGATATCTTAGGAAAGGATATGTATTATCCTTTGACACGTTTGTAAAGCCTATTAGGGTTTCCTTGGTGTATAAAAGGAACCCTAAGGCACAATGTTATGAACTACATGATTGAAATAGCAATAGAAGCATAGAGCTTAATAGCAATTTAGTATTATTGTTTCTTCTTAATTCTTGTGTTAAGATTCCGCATTAACACTTGATTTTCATAGTCAGTGTCTCTCATATAGTTGATTTGGATTTATCCAAGTTGTCTATCGTCTTACAAAAGGCTAATCAGATCCTATACCAAGGACCTACAAGTGGTATCAGAGCCTTTAGAGGGACTCTGAGAAAGAAGAATCACTAGATCACAAACAAACACTCTCCTACAATTAATATACTAAACATGTCTCAACATCTAATGATGATTCTCACAAGATCTCAGATGATGGAAGAATCAAACCATGAAGATGCATCAGACGACTGTGTGCACCTAACTACAACACAAGTGTGATTCCTCAATAAAAAAAAACTGCTATCTTAAATATCAAAACTCCTAATTCTGAGAGGAGGAGTATGACATAGGGGCTATGGAGATGGAGCCATTACCTTGATACACTTGACAATGAATATGGGAATGTAATTCAAATGGAAACTCCAAGAAAAAAAGAGAATTCAACTGTAAGGAGGTATTTGTTCGTGTACTTCACTAGTAACTGCTGCCGAGATTCAATCTGTTGAAAAGGAAAGTGAAAGCAAAGAATTTCTTGCTGATGGCCATTCCCAAAAACATCTGAGAAGATTTCATGGAATGGATATGCAAAAGAGATAGGGGAAGCCATCAGGAACTAGGTTTGAGTGGTTAATCAAATTCAAAGAAACGCAGAAGGCTAGTTTTCAAACAACAGTTTGAAGCATTTAAAATATCTAATTCAGAGGGGCTTGAAAAGGGATATGATAGATTTTAACAGTTACTTTCTCAATTGGAAGCTCATGGTGCTGAAGTATCAACAGAGGATGCAAATCATAAGTTTCTTAGATCTTTGCCTTCAGCATGGTCCAATCTGGCAATGACAATGAGAACTAATCCAGAGATTGACAATTTATCTATTGATGATTTGTACAATAACCTTAGTTTTTTTGAGCAAGGAAAGTCCACGGTGTTTCAAAAACATCTTCAAGTGCTCAAATGTTTGGCTTTTGGTTTCACAAAGCAAAAGTAAGCACTAATAGGTTAAGTCTGGTTTTTTTATTGAGTGCCCTCCAGTACTATGTATCTCCTTCTACTTCTTCAACCAATGTTCCTGAAAAAGAAGTTCTTGCTGGTTTTGCTGATGAAGTAATCTATTCTCTCTTTGCCAAACAATCAGAGGACTGAGACTTACTTCATGAAGATCTGGAACAAATTGATGATGTAGACATTGAAGAGATGGACATAAATTAGTCAAATAGCAATGATTGCTATTCAAAGAAGAAGTTCTATAAGAAAACAGGAAGGAGAGTTCGAGTGGATGAAAAACACCTGTTGGTTTTTGACAAAAAGAAGCTTGAATGCTTCAATTGTCAAATACTGGTCCACTTAGCTATGGAATGTCAGCAAAGGGGACACATAATGAAAGAAAAGAAAGACTTATTGTAATCAACACAAGAAGCTGGGAAGCAAGAGAAGAATCAGATGGGTTGCTGACAATGGATGATGGGATTGTCATGGGGAGAACATACTGAAGCTGAAGAAACAAATCATGCACTATGGAACAGCTCAAGCAAGGAGGAACATCCATCTGAAAACATGGTAATAGAGTATATTTGATAGTGGGAGATGCTCAGGGCACATACAGGTAACAAGGATCAACTGGATATTTTGAAGAATTCAAAGGGGGATATGTTACCTTTGTAAGGTAGCAAGGCACATATCTGGTAAAAGAAATTAAGAGTTGGTAATTTGATTTTGAAGTGTGTTCTTTTTGGTAAAAGAAATTAGGGCATTTTAACCTTTTCTCAATAACATAAAATATGTGATAAAAGCACACAAGGTTCGTTTTATTCCTCCACCTCCTCATCCTCGTCCTCATCCTTATCCTCATCCTCATCATCATCATCATCATCATCCCTATTAGCAGGGTAATCAGTTGGATCCTCCTCAGGATCCTCATCGTCCTCCTCCGGCTCCTCCTCCGGATCAGACTCAGGAACATATCCTTGTGAATCTGCAGTGGGTGAGGCAGCATCAGGTAGTGGTTGCTCCTCGACCGGGAGTATCTCATCCTCCTGTGGTATGTACTCAAGGTACATTGGCTCAGGAACAAAGTCCAGTGGGGGAGGTGACTGCGGCTCCTCAGGGCCAGGTATGTAGTTAGGCGATGGTGGAACCTCGGGGCTAGGTATGTAGTCATGCGATGGTGGAACCTGATAAGCAGCCATTATGTAAGCATATAGGTCCTCTGGCATAATGGGTGGTCCATTGACTCCTGGTGAACCAATGTCTGATCCATCCTCAAATGGACTGGACACTGCCGTGTAGGTGACCGTGGAATCTTCCGAATCTGACATAATCGTATCTGAAACTCCAACATAACTTATATTAGTATTTAATATAAGACTCTTATAGTAATATACATTTATATCATAACATGTATATCAAATCATGAATATCAATCATGCATGCATCTAGCCTAACCGACTAATGCATAATTAGTATATGTATGTCCCGTGAAAACCCCTTTGTATGAATGCAATGTTTGAAAACGGTTATAGTCCAGCAAAAACATTTGACCTGGTTCTCTATAACCTTGGCTCTTGATACCAATCTGTAACACCCCCAAATTGGGTCGCAGCGGAATAAGGGTCCGGGGCGTGTTACTTCTCAGATCAATAACACAAGATAATATAAGAACGACCAAAAAGTCGTTTAAAACTGATACATTGGATTTAATAAAGTATGTGTTACAAAAGCCCGAAGCTTTACTTGTTTACTTGTTATTATTACAAAGATTTCCAGCCCATAACAGATATACAAAATGTAATGCGACTAAATCTTTAATGCATGACTTCAAAATATAACCACCAATGTATCCTTCGCACCTCGTGCTTAATGACCTCCTGAAAAACATTGCATTTAAAACGTCAACATAAAGTGGGTGAATTTCATAGGTTTATGTAAATCTATATGCAGGACCACAAGACTTTCCCCGTGATAATGCAACAGATGCATACATCACAAAATTTAATTACGTTTTCCTAAGCTCATGACACCGAAGCTCGACATAAATGAATACAATATATAAATATTGCCTACATTGCCCGTGATGATGTTCAACCCGTAACATCTAAAATTCGACATGATATACGTTCGTTTCCAGTGATAGCTAGTCACCCGAACGGGGAGGTCAATCCCAAATAGATCTATCTATAATCATTCGCGCTCACATTCCAGTAATTGACAGTTCATGATTCATGGGCATAGTGGGTTATCGCTACTTAGGCAAAACGCAATCATGATAAAATGTACATACACCTGCGTCCAATTTGTAAATACATACATATGTTTCTCACCCAAACTTGTGAATCAATATTGTAAAACATGGGGACTATGAACTCACCTTGAGTGAGTAAATTGATAATAATATATCCCAAGTAAAAACGTGTCACGCTAACGCCCGAATGCAACCTAGTTAATATAGGTCGAATTAGTATTCAAGTACGTTCGGGCTATCATAATTAAGAGGTCATGACATGACGTACGAGGAGTTAGGACACTTTAAATCGTAAATCCAACAACTCGTCAATACGCCATCTGAAGAAGCCTCATTATGAAATTCCCCCCCCCCCCCTAGTAATTATAGCATTACGATAACTAATAACAGATATTATTTATATGGCTATATTCACATTAATCGTTAAGTGAAATCATATTTATAAAGTAAAAACATTTATAATTACGCCTTTAGCAAAAATGACATAACTTTGTCGTTTTAAGTCCGTTTCTCGCGTTTCTTACGCCCACGCTTTCGTATTAAGACGAGTGATCATAAAATCACATTTTTAGATTTTTGAGATTCTATGATGAATAGTGTTTTTACTGTTCATAACAGTTTAAAATCGGTTTTATTACTTTTAATTTAAAACCCTAAAACCGTTTTAGTCGTATCTTATTCGTTTATAGCTCCGTTTTTTGCGATTCTTCGAAACACGTTCTCGTAATTGAATGTTTTATATTATTATTGATGTTTAAAAAGTATAAGTTTCTGCCCATGATCGTAATTTTATAAAATTTGTTTTATTAAAGTATTAAGGTCGTAAACTCGTAACTATTGTATCTCTTCGTTTTTAATTGTTTTTCGAGTTTTATCATTTTGGAATCTTATGAGATGGATTATCTTATAAAAATGATAACCCCATGTTTGGATTTCGAATCCAAACAGCCTTTATGTTTTAACCTTATATAAATACTTAATTATTATACTTTATATTTATACTTTTCCTTACTATATTTAACACAAATCCTTTATAAACTTATAATATACTTATGTCATATATATATGTAGTGTAAGATCCATATTTTTGTACATTAGTTAAGTCACAGTTAATATCTTCACATAAAATCATAACCTTTCTTAATTAACTTTTAATCACTAGTTTACACTTAAACATTTTCCACTTAAACATTTTCCACTTAAACTAACATGTTAATATACTTATAATTTCATTATTCTATGTATTTACTAATATAATGTCATATTGAAAAAGTGTTCTAAATCTATAATCATCAATAAGTTATCATTTTAAAATTTTAAAAACCCTTATTTGGTGATTTAGTTTTATAGAACATGTAAAATATAAGATGATCAAGTGAAGACATAAAGGTTTTATATATAAACCTTTAGTGATGTATGATTATGATTCAATTCAACCAAACCTTGGTTAGATCAAAAACCCAAGCTTGCAAGAAATGGAAACCTAGATTAGGTTAAAAACCCCAATCTTTCTTCTTTGCTCAACATTTGTAAATGGTTATCTAACACTTCAAATCACCTTGAAGTATCTTAGATATGATGTGAGAGTACTTGTGTGATCTTAGAAAATCAAAGTATGGATTTGTTTAGGTGGCTATTTTAGCCGTGAGCTTAAGAGAGAAGAGAGAAAGATTTTTGTGATTTTTGGTAGTCGTTTATGAATGTAAGAGTGAGGTGCATTGTAATTATAGTGTTTAGGAGATATATCATGCCTCAAAGCATGTGCTAGGGATAAGAAAGTGAAGGTGGCACAATAGGAGCACAAGGAAAACCAAGGGTGAGTATATAGATATTTAGGGCGTAGTCACCAACTTGATGATTCCTTGGTTCTATCCTTTAAAAAATTCGGCCACACACACACACACACATATATATATAATATATTATAGTATACATATATTTATATAAGATGATATTCTTCGATTTTTTGTGTATTGGGTATAATCGTGGGTATTCGTTTAAGCGTAGTTAGGTTTTGGTGCTTCAGGGAATACCGAAAGCATGTTATCGCCCAAAACCGTTAAGCATTTTACCGTAACCAATAAAAATAAGATGAAACAAAGTTGATTAATTATCTCATAATAATCATTTTAACACTGCTTGATGTAAAGTTTAATGTTAAATGGCCCGTTGCATGAAATGATCACTTTTTAGTTTACGCGATTTAGCTTAACTATTACGATTTAAGAGCAAACGCGTAAAACCCTAAAAATAAAGTGTGAATTACATAATGTCATACAATGACCTAAAACACGATGTGTTATAGTCTTCCCCCGTTAAATAAGCTTGTCCTACAGGCTTTTGAACGGCACTTGTGATGGTGCGGTCTTGGTGAAAGAGGTGGGATATTTCTTCCTGAATTGATCTTCCGTTACCCTCGTAAAACTCAAGGACCCACTTAGAGTTCATCGAACCTTGACAAATTGGGACACGGCTTCGCTCACATTGTTTGATCTTCGCGGGATCCATGATTTCTACGGTCTTCAACCAAAATGAAGTTGCCATCCACTTGGAGTCCTTCAACGGAATGACTAGGATCGTCAGAATAAATTCTGAAGTTGGATACATGAAAAAGTATTGTGGACCCGGTCAACTCTTGAGGGAAGCTCAAGCTTGTAAGCAATGGCTCAACTTTTTAATACTTTGGGGTGAAAAAAAAAAAGGTCCGACTATATTGGGGTGTAAACTTCCCCGTTTTGCCAAACGTTCGACCCCTTTCCAAGGCGAACCGTACGCATAACCTTATCCCAACTTGAAATTCATCGATTTACGCTTTAAATTAGCGTAGCTTCTTTTGTCGATCGCGAGTGCTTTGAATCGCACTTTGTTTAATTGGATTGATCCTCTCCGGTTGCGTTCTTGCACTAATTCTGGGACCGTGAGTTGAAACTTGTCCAACTTGGCACAACACACGGGTGAACGACACTTTCGTCATAAAAGTGCTTTCAAAACGGTGCAGCCTTAATGCTAGCATGATAACTGGTACACCCCGTAAAAATACGGTTAGTATTCGACCCATCCCTGGTAATTACTTTAAATTTTATTCATTACGTTAAACATCTGACTGATTACGAGGAACTAAACTGCGTAAAAACTGAGAAACGTCATCGGACGCGTTCCGGCATCGGTTAAAAATTTATTTAGGCATTATATGTGTTATATTAGCTTTCCTGAGTGTTTCGTGATTTTTAATCACTTCCGATATTAATTTTAAGGCTTTATTCTTTAAATTTCGTTTTTCGCGTTTTTGACCAAACGGAACCCTGAAAAACTCGAAATCTTTTCGTGTAAACTCAAGTTATCGTATTTCTAGTGTCATACTACTAAAAATTTCGTTCACCTCTTTTCCCTAGCCAAATGTGGCGCCTCAACCACAACAACATGTATACTTGAACTCTAAATTAAAGATTTGACATCTTATTTTGAAAGCCTTACCCATGTGTGCATAAAAACTTGGAAAATGACACATGAGAGTAGTCAATCTCATGTGTTACTTATCATACAAACCACCTCTGCATGTGAATACTTACACAATTCTTACACATTTGACTAGTAACTTTGAACCATATCCATCTTGAGTGAACCTTGGCTAGAAAATTTGAACCACAATGGTCCTTGTGACCAAGTTTCGGCCGAACCACATGGCACACACACTTTTGGTGTGTGTTGGTCACTTGTATGCACCAATTAACCCATCTAACCCTAGCTCTTACCTATATATACCATGTGATATCACAACTTAGGGTTATAACCCTTTTCACTAGCCACAAAATTTTCACACATCTCTCTTCCCTCTCCCTCTTTGGCCACGGCACAACCCCAACACCATACACTCTCCACATCTTTTGATTTCTAGCAAGATCCAAGTATTCTAAGTTCATTCCTAAGGTTATCTAAGGTAGATCCAAGTGTTGGTTGGTTGTTTTTCAAAGATTTCAAGAATTATAAAATTAGGGTTTGCAAGATTATTTGGGGTTTTATAGATCTATAGTTTGTGGGTATAGATCTAGTGTTTTTGCTACTTGCTCTTCTTGATTTGTAAGTGTTCCTTGAATCTTTGCTTGGTTTCATCTATTTTCTTTATAGATCTATGTTTGTTCATAAAGATCCATGTGTTTGTGTTAATTTTTACAAAAGAAATAAGTTAATAATTTTGTCATCTTTTATAAAATGGAAGTAAACATTGTCACCACTTTATGTTTATGTTTTATATTATGTTCTTGGCGAGATTGAGAGTTGATGAGAGTTGCAACAATAGATATTAGGGTGGATTAAGGTTTAGTTTTGTTGGTTGGTTGTTGGTAAATAAATATTAGGGCTAGATTAGGCACTAATATGCGAGTTGGGTTGATTTTTGGGCGTATTTTGGTAGAACAACCTTGCTGTCCCGACTTTGTTTTGGGGTTTTGAATGACTTAAAAATGTTTTCATTAGACGTAAAAGTAGTTTTTGAAGAGCTTATTTCGAATAGATAATTTTTCATATACCACACTTTAAAATCGGACATAAAAAAGGCCTAAGTTATATGGCCAAATGAAACTCGAAACATTTTTCGGCGAAAATGGGAATATTTAATGACCAGATCAGCAGCTAAAACGGGCGATTCGGAGCCCTTCGGGTCCGAATCGGCTTAAGTATAAAACACGAAAGTTGTCCGGAATGAGATTTTACTATAATGTTGGCAACCGTTTAGCCTAAAAGTAAAAAACGAGAGACATTTTTACCACAAATCGAAAAAAATAGATTTTTAAGAAACACTCAAATTAATGCTTGCTGATTGGAATAGTAAAAGGGGGTTTCGGGCACTTTCGGACGATTTTGGATGTTTTAAATGCAAGCGAAACATATAGAAATGCTAAGTAATTAGTTAGAACAACTAGAAATGTCATGAAAGGTTATTTGAGATGACGACCTTAATAAAAAGTAGGATTATTAAAAATGGTACGAATTGGACATCTAGGCGATTTAAACATAAGGATTAGGCGGTTTAGAATTGTTTAAGCGATTTGTAATATATGGAAACTTAAGAAAATAGGGGACGCTATTAACGTTTTGAAACTAAAAAGTTTCCTAAAAGGGAAAGTTTCTAAAAATAGTAACTTTTTGCAAGTGTCGGAATTTAACTAAGACATGGTAAAGTTTCAAAGTCTTTTATTACTAAAACGCAAACACACTTGGATGCTTTAAATGATGAACATGGATGCTTTACTTGTTTCTTTGACGAATGCTAAGTCATACCCATATTTACTCTAGGTCGCGGCTAGACCTCCTTATATCTTCATCATTTGTTGTGGTTATCGCTTATCCTTGCTAAGGTGAGTTCATAGCCCCACATTTTTACTGATTTACAAATGCTTTATACCATGGGGTGAGAAACATTGTTTGCTTTTAAATTGGACACAAGTTCTTTACGCAAGTTTTACATGTTTATGTGTTGCCTAAGTTTGCTTACAAACCTACTACTGCCCAAATTATCATGAACTGTTAGTTTCTCGACCGGAGGACCGGTTGAGGGAGCGCGAGTGAGTAAATAGATCTATTGGGACTAATTATCCCTATCCGCTTTGGTTCCACTTAACGAAGAACAAACGGATATATGTCATTGTCGAGTGTGCAATTATGTGGTTTTTAGGTTTGGACAACCGGTTAAGGGCAGGAATACTATGTGACAGGATGTAGCATGCCCTGTTGATTATTTTTAAAATAAACAAACTTCAGTGTCTGGATTTAGTGCAAAGGAAATACTTTTAATGTGATATGTATTCTGTTATAGTAGTCGCATGCGTTTTGAAATCTTGGGTCCCTTTTGTATTAACTTAAACCTATGAATTCACCAACATTATGTTGACGTTTTAAACATGTTTTCTCAGGTGCTTAGCTTGGATTGATTCTTGATGCTATGTGGAGTCTATGTGCTATGTGACTTCGCCAATTTCAAGATTTATCTATTATTTACTCGTTGTCATTATCAAAACTTTGTTATGCTTCCGCTACTTCTAACTTAATTATTATGGGATGTAAAACTTAAATTTATTTTATTTTATGCGACGAGTAAACTTTTTCAAACGTCCATGATTAGTGGTCGTTCTTTATTGCTTTGGGATCGGATTGTTATGACGTCACGCCCTCGGACACGTATTCCGTCCAGGCCCCGTTTGGGGGTGTGACAGATTGGTAATCAGAGCCAAGGTTATAGAGAACCAGGTAGTTATACTAGGTCTGTCCTTATAACAGTATGTGATCCTATGTGCCTCTATTTGTGCTTACTTGTTGTCTATCCTTGCTGCATACATATATATGAGATTACTATATATACGTGGGAGTATTACATATTGCCATATTTACCTTGCCATTCATTTTAGCATTTCTTTATGCCTTGCATGGTTTCATATAAAGGAGATTTATATAAACTTTTGCTTGTGCAGATTATGGCAGCTTTAGCTATCATTATTTCTTCTGATTCTTCGGATGAGAGTGTGGGATCACCGCCCTCTCGGGTTATTCTTTTTGGTGATATTCCTACTGTTATTCCTTCTACTTCTGTGGTTGCTCCAGAGACTTCTACTATTGCTCCTGTTATTTCCTCTGCCGCTCCTATGGTTGAGACGACTCTTGTCGCTTCACCCACTGGATTGTGTGGCTTGGTTCCCTATACGGGTTCCGATTCTGATTCACCAGATGAGATGTCTTCACCAGAGCACATTTCCCCGCTACCAGCTATTTCACCATTCATATGCACCAATTCTTCTGAGGCTCCTGATTCTTCTGATGGACCACCACTGCAGGACCCTTATGTTACTACCATTGCTCGTTGGAGGAGCAGGGTAACAGCACGTCCATCATCATCACATGAGTTTCCTATTGCTCCTGTTACTGCCCCGCCCGGGATTCGTCGACGGTCAGCGACTCTTATCCGACCCGGGGAGGCTATTCCTTTTGGTCGACCTTACCGCACCCATCTTAACGGGCCGCGATTAAAGTTTTGACTGCCAGAGGAAGAGAGTTGGAAGCTGTACTTCTCACAGATTAGCATCGAGGCATGTACACTTGTTTCTCAGATCATCATCATTATTATTCCAGTTCATCTTCATATTCTTCGCCAGTTCATTCTGTGTTTGGATGCATCAGACTCAGCTTCATTCTAGTATCCTTCGACTAGAGATGTATCACCAGATTGTGGTTACCTCCGAGGAGAGCACCAGATCGTAGGAGGCATTTACGTCGATGTGTGCTGCTCCACTATCTACTTTGTATCCACCGACTACATCTGAGTCATCATCAGGAGATTCATCAGAGAGACCCATGCATTTATCTTTACATTCTGCTGGACCATCTCGTAAGAGATGTAGATCCCCGGTTGATTCAGTACCATTATCCATGCCAGTTACGGGATCATTAGCTCCTACCCGTGCTGATCTCTCACCACCTCGTAAGAGGTTCAGAGATTCATATTCATCGGAGGCTAGCTTAGAGGAGGATGCCGAGGTTGGTCTTACAGGGATTGGGGTTGATATGGAGTTAGGTATTGGTGATGGGGATGAGGTTGGAGATCATGTTGAGATTGACCATAGGGATGCCAGGGATGACACAGAGGAGTATGAGGCTGACGCCAGCGCTGGAGATACGGCTGAGGTAGGTATCGACCCTATGACTGCACCGTTAGTTGAGGAGGAGATTGTAGAGCCAGCTGGGGAGGATTCTCCTGACTCATCTGGCACTAGGGATGGCATTGTTAGGTCAGTCGAGGATATGCCGGTTGACTTGGGTGATGCTGTGCGTGACTTTTACCATCACATGTCTGAGGTTCGTGTTGATAGGATTGTCGGGATTGAGACTGCTCAGAGATGGTTGGAGGCCGATCAGTTGATAGCTAGTGGAGACAGAGCTAGGATGGCTGAGGTGATCTATAGCTTGAGGTTGGAGAACCTCAAGGTTCGTGCTATGTTGGATATTGAGAGGGATCGTGTGAGCAGCCTTCGTCTTCATATGTCCCTTTCACAGGAGGAGTTTCGTCAGATTCGTAGGGATCGTGATGATGCTCGAGGGAGACTTAGGAGGTTGGAGTTGTATCTTGGGAGGCGTTTTGGCTTTCGTCCATAGTCTAGTTGTACCCTGATCATGTAGGACATTAGGCCAATGGTTAGGTCTAGGTATTAGCAGTAAATAATTGTGGATCATGAACCTATTTTGGATTTGGGTTGTAATCGAATTATGCTTTTATTTATGAAATGAAAAGCTTGTTTTGATTCTCGCGATTTTTGTTATATATTGTTATTTATTCTTCCTGGCAAACGTGTTACAATTAAATTTTACTTCATAGCATGTATTAAATTATCATTACCTGATGTTTGTATATTCGTTTCAAAAATCTTACTATGGGTTATGTATTGTGATGTGGAACAATGACAAACACTCATTCTGGGATGACCCACGCCGCAATTGAAGAAATGATCGATCAATGTGTGAACGCAGCTCTAGAAGCTCATCGAGTTAACCAAAATCTTGAACTTGGGAATGGGAATGACAATGGAAACGATAATGGAAACGGGAATGGAAATAACAATGGAAACGGGAATGGGAATGACAATGGAAATGGTAATGGAAATGGAAACAATGGAGGTGATAACTGTGACGGTAATGAGAACCACAATGTGAATGGAAGAGGCGATAGGTTGGTTGCTCGTGAATGTACTTACCAGGACTTCATGAAGTGTCAACCAACAAGTTTTAAAGGAACCGAAGGAGTGGTTGGTCTGATAAGGTGGAGTGAGAAGATGGAGACTGTGTTTCACATCAGCAACTGTCCGGAGAAATATCAAGTGAAGTATGCAACTTGTACCTTACTCGACAGTGCACTAACCTGGTGGAACTCTCACAAGAGAACCATCGGAACTGATGCTGCATACGCTTTGTCATGGAGAGAGCTGATGAAACTGATGACCGAAGTGTATTGCCCGAGAAATGAGATCCAAAAGATGGAAACCGAGTTGTGGAATCTGTCGGTGAAAAACAATGACATCGCTAATTACACTCAGAGGTTCCAGGAACTCACCATGATGTGCACTAAAATGGTTCCCGAGGAGGAAGATCGGGTGGAGAAATTCATTGGAGGCCTTCCCGATAACATCCAAGGAAATGTGATTGCTGCAGAACCTACAAGACTACAAGATGCTGTTCGAATTGCCAACAACTTGATGGATCAAAAGTTGAAGGGTTATGCTGTGAGAAATGCAGAGAACAAGAGAAGATTGGACAACAACTATGGAAACAACCGTGGGCAACAACCACCCCACAAGCGACAGAATACTGGAGGACAGAATGTTGCTAGAGCCTATGTGGCTGGTAACAATGAGGAGAGGCAATATGAAGGTACCTTGCCTCTCTGCAACAAGTGTAAGCTTCATCATGTAGGCCCTTGCACCACAAGATGTGGGAAGTGCAATAAGATCGGACATTTGACCAGAAATTGCAGGGTTACCAATCCCACTACCCCACCCAGATGAGGTCAAATCGTGATAGAGGTTGTGACTTGTTTTGAGATGTGGTGACAAGGACCATTACCGGAAGGATTGCCCCAAGTTCCAGGAACCTAAACCGTGGAACAAGCAAGAGTTTCTGATGCAAGAGGCGAGCATATACCTAGGAGGAGGTGACGTAAACCCAGGTTCCAACACTGTCACGGAGTACGTTCCTTTCACCGTTCATCATGCTTTTTTTTTCATTGTGATATGATGCGGTGCCGATAGGAGTTTCGTATCAATACTTTTAGTGACATTGCTAGGGACACACACCTATGCCTTGACGTTAGTGACGCTATCGTACTAGCTGTACGGAAGGATTCAGAAAACCAACCTGTTCTTATAGGCTGTACATTAGGATTGTTAAGACATCCATTTAATATGATCCTGGAGCTATGAGTGGGTAGTTTTGACGTTTCATCGGCATGGATTGGTTAGCAAAGAATCCATGCAGTAATGTCTGTGACGAGAAGATTAGTGGCGTATTCCTTTTGGAATGAATCTGATAGTTCATGGGTCAAGGTGCCGAGGAGAATAATAAAAGTGAGCATTATATCTGTGAAAAGGCCCAGAAGGTTATGAGAAAGGTTGTCAACTATTGCTGGAACAGGTTAACGGTGAAGGAAAACAAAGAATGTTGGAGGAGAAGCGACTTGAAGACGTGCCGACTGTACGGGACTTTCCAAAAGTTTTTCTAGAAGACTTACCTGGACTACCACCCACACGACAAGTCGAATTCCAAATTGACTTAGTCCCAGGTGCTGCACCTGTAGCACGAGCCCCGTATAGATTAGCACTGTCGGAGATGGAAGAACTGTCTACTCAACTACAAGAACTTTCTGACAAGGGATTTATAAGACCAAGTTCCTCACCCTGGGGAGCTCCGGTTTTGTTTGTCAAAAAGAAAGACGGCTCTTTCCGAATGTGTATCGACTATCGTGAACTTAACAAGCTTACTGTGAAAAATTGATACCCACTTCCGAGAATCGACGACTTGTTTGATCAGTTGCAAGGATCAAGTGTGTACTCAAAGATCGACTTGAGGTCTGGTTACCACCAACTCAGAGTTCGTGATGAAGATATCCCAAAGACGGCGTTTAGAACTCGCTATGGTCATTACGAGTTCCAAGTGATGCCATTCGGGCTGACTAACGCGCCGGCAGTGTTTATGGATTTGATGAACAGGGTATGCATACCATACCTAGATAAGTTCGTGATCATGTTCATCGATGACATCTTAATCTACTCTAAGACCAAAGAAGAACATGATGTATATCTTAGACTAATCTTGGAGTTGCTCAAGAAGGAAGAATTGTACGCCAAGTTCTCAAAGTGTGACTTTTGGCTATCGAAGGTACAATTTCTTGGACACGTGATTGATAGCGAAGGCATTCACGTTGATCCTGCGAAGATTGAGTCAATCAAGGATTGGGAATCACCCAAAACTCCAACTGAAATTCGCCAATTTCTAGGTCTTGCCGGTTACTACCGACGATTTATCGAAGGATTCTCCAAGATTGCCAAGCCTATGACAAAGCTGACTCAGAAAAGTGTAAAGTTCAATTGGGGTGAAAAGGAGGAAACTGCTTTCCAGACATTGAAACAAAAGTTGTGTAGTGCACCGATTTTGGCATTGCCCGAAGGAAGTGAAAACTTCGTAGTATATTGTGATGCTTCTCATAAGGGATTAGGCGCAGTGTTGATGCAGAAAGAGAAAGTCATAGCTTATGCTTCCCGCCAGCTCAAAATCCATGAGAAGAACTACACGACACATGATTTGGAATTGGGAGCTGTGGTGTTCGCTCTCAAGATGTGGAGACATTACCTTTACGGCACGAAGTGCGTTGTGTACACTGATCATAAGAGTTTGCAACATATTCTTGATCAGAAAGAGTTGAATATGAGACAACGTAGGTGGTTAAAGCAGTGCGAGTTACGCTACCACCCGGGAAAGGCGAATGTGGTGGCTGATGCGTTGAGCCGAAAGAATAGACCTAAGCCACTGCGAGTTCGAGCCTTGGTTATGACAATCGGTTTGAATCTCCCTGCGCGGATCTTGAATGCTCAGGTTGAGGCGAGAAAAGAAGAGAATTACGGAACAGAGGATTTGCATGGCATGATTAAGAACCTGGAGCCACGTGCAGATGGAACGTTGTGTTTGAAGAATAGAAGCTGGATACCACTGTTTGGTGACTTGAGAGCTTTGATTATGCACGAGTCGCATAAGTCAAAGTATTCGATCCACCCTGGATCGGACAAAATGTATCAAGATTTGAAAAAGCTTTACTGGTGGCCCAACATGAAAGCAGAAATTGCCACATATGTGAGAAAGTGTATGACTTGCGCAAAGGTTAAAGCGGAATACCAGAAACCGTCCGGTCTATTGGTACAACCAAAAATCCCTAAATGGAAATGGGAAAACATAACTATGGACTTCGTGACAAAGTTACCAAAAACGGCAAGTGGGCAAGATATGATTTGGGTTATAGTCGATCGACTCACTAAATCTGCTCATTTTCTGCCAGCAAAGGAGAATGACTCAATGGAGAAACTGACCAGGCAATACTTGAAAGAAGTGGTGTCGAGACATGGAGTGCCTGTTTCGATCATCTCTGATCGCGATTCGTGTCCCAATTCTGGCAATCTCTTCAAGAAGCTTTTGGAACTCAATTAGATATGAGTACGGCATATCACCCCGAAACAGATGGTCAAAGTGAGAGGACTATCCAAACATTGGAAGACATGCTCCGAGCATGTGTGATAGATTTCGGGAAGGGATGGGACAGACATTTACCCTTAATAGAATTCTCCTACAATAACAGCTATCATACAAGTATTAAGGCGGCACCTTTTGAGGCGTTGTATGGTCGCAAATGCCGGTCACCTGTCTGTTGGGTTGAGGTGGGAGACGCTCAGCTTACTGGACCAGAAATTGTTCGTGAGACAACAGAGAAGATTATCCAAATCAAGCATCGTCTACAAGCTTCACGTGATCGACAAAAGTGCTACGCTGATAAGAGACGTAAGCCATTAGAGTTTCAGGTTGGGGATAAGGTTATGTTGAAAGTATCGCCCTGGAAAGGAGTAATACATTTCGGCAAACGGGGAAAGCTGAACCCTCGTTATATTGGACCTTTTAAAATTCTCGCCAAGGTGGGAACGGTTGCATATCGACTAGAATTACCAGTAGAACTAAGCCGTTGTCATAGTACTTCACGTTCTCATACCTTAAGAAGTGCTTTTCCGATGAAACCGCTCAGATTCTATTGGACGAATTCCACATTGATGAAAATCGCCATTTCATTGGGGGGGGCGGGAGGGGGGGGGGTGGAACCAGTTGAGATCATGGACGCGAAAGTCAAGGTGTTTAAAGCAAAGTCGCATTCCAATCGTGAAGGTCCATTGGAATTCTAGAAGAGGTCCCGGTATTACCTGTGGAACGCGAAGGCCAATGCAGAAGAAGTACCCTCATCTGTTTGCTAACCTTGTATACGCATCTCAAGCTACGTCCTAAGCTTTGAGGACAAAGCTCTTCTAACGGAGAAAGGATGTCACACCCCGTAAATTCCCGGTTAGTATTCCGACTCACTCCGGTCATCTACTTTAAGTTTTATTCGTTACGTTTAAATCTGACAGTTTACCGAGGAACTAAACTGCGTAAAAACTGAGAAACGTCACCGGACATTATTTTAGGCATTATATGTGTTATATTAGCTTTCCTGAGTGTTTTGTGATTTTTAATCACTTCCGATATTAATTTTAAGGTTTTATCCTTTAAATTACGTTTTTCGCGTTTTAGACCAAACGGAACCCCGGAAACTCTAAATCTTTTCGTGTAAACTCAAGTTATCGATAATATTATACCCTAAGCCTAAAAATTTCGTTCATCTTTTTTTCCCTAGCCAAATGTGGCGCCTAAACCACAACAACATGTATACTTGAACTCTAAATTAAAGATTTGACATCTTATTTTGAAAGCCTCACCCATGTGTGCATGTTAGATGAGAAAATGACACTT
Source organism: Tanacetum coccineum (assembly GCA_026074375.1). NCBI lineage: Eukaryota > Viridiplantae > Streptophyta > Magnoliopsida > Asterales > Asteraceae > Tanacetum > Tanacetum coccineum. The sequence goes on along the minus strand of BQNB010007928.1, from coordinate 74,048 downwards.
TTGTTGCCTTGTAATTTGCATGCATGCAAGACTCTTACACATCACATGCTACTTACACCTTTGACTCCATTTTGACCAACTAGAAAAGATGTTATACATAATGTGAGCCAAGATAACAAAATTTGAACCATCATGGTCCTTGTGGCCTTGCTATTGCCGAACCACCAACAACACACACCTTTGGTGTGTGTTGGTCACTTGCTAGTCCAAAATTCACCTAAAACCCTAACACATATCCTATAAATACCATGTTATACCACACTTAGGGTTTCATCTTCATTTCTAGTCACCAACAAAAATCTTTTTCTCCCTCCCCTTGCTCCTAGCTCACGGCACACCCTCCACCACCATACCCAACCCATAACTTTTGATTTCTAGCTAAATCCAAGTGTTTAAAGTTCATTCCTAGTTATATCTAAGGTGTTGTGAAGCATTAATTCCTTGATTTCAAGAATTATAAAATTATGGTTTTCAAGATTAGTTGGGGTTTTTGAAGATCTATAATTTTTAGGTATAGATCTAGTGCTTTTGCTACATATTCTTCTTGCTTTGTAAGTTTTACATGATCCTTACTTGGTTTCATCCATTATTTCTATAGATCTATGTTTAATATTAAAGATCCATGTGTTTGTGTTAACTTCTACAAAAGAAATAAAACAACACTTTGCCATCTTTTATAAAATGGAAGTAAACATTGTTACCACTTTATGTTTATGCCTTATATTATGTTCTTGGCGAGATTGAGAGTTGATGAGAGTTGCAACAATAGAGATTAGGGCGGATTAAGGTTAGTTTTGTTGGTTGGTTATTAGTAAATAAATATTAGGGCTAGATTAGGCACTAATATGCGAGTTGGGTTGAGTTTTGGTCGTATTTCGGTAAAACAACCTTGCTGTCCCGAATTAGTTTGGTGGTTTTGAGCGACTTAAAAATGTTTTCATTAGGCGTAAAAGTAGTTTTCGAAGAGCTCAATTCGAATAGATAATTTTTCATATATCACACTTTAAAATCGGACTTAAAACAGCCAAGTAATGGCCAAATGAAACTCGAAACATTTTTCGGCATCATCAATGAATAGTGGGCTGTTAGGAATAGTAAAATGGGTTTCCGGGCACTTTCGGACGATTTTGGGTATTTTAGATGCGAGCGAAACATATAGAAATGATAGGTAATTAATTAGAACAACTAGAAATGTCATGAAAGGTTATTTGAGATGCCGACCTTAATAAAAAGTAGGATTATTAAAAATGGTACGAATTGGCATTTAGGCGATTTAAACATAAGAATTAGGCGGTTTAGGATCGTTTAAGCGATTTGTAAAATATAGAAACTTAAGAAAATAGGGGACGCTATTAACATTTTGAAACTAAAAAGTTTCCTAAAAGGGAAAGTTTTTAAAAATAGTAACTTTGTGCAAGTGTCAGGATTTAACTAAGACGTTGTAAATTTTCAAAGTCTTTTATTACTAAAACGCAAACACACTTGGATGCTTTAAATGATGAACATGGATGCTTTACTTGTTTCTTTGATAAATGCTAAGTCATACCCGTACTTACTCTAGGTCGCGGCTAGACCTCTTTATATCTTCATCATCTGTTGTGATTATCGCTTACCCTTGCTAAGGTGAGTTCATAGCCCCACACTTTTACTGATTTACAAATGCTTTATACTATTGGGGTGAGAAACATTGTTTGCTTTTAAACTGGACACAAGTTCTTTACGCGATTTTTACTCGTTTATGTGTTGCCTAAGTAGCTTACAAACCAACTTCTGCCCAACTTATCATGAACTGTTAGTTTCTCGACCGGAGGACCGGTTGAGGGAGCGCGAGTGAATAGATAGATCTATTGGGACTAATTATCCCTATCCGCTTTGGTTCCACTTAACGAAGAACAAACGGATATATGTCATGTCGATCATACTTTATGGTGGTCTTTGGTTTGGGCCACCAACTTAGGGCAGGAATACTTTGCAACAGGATGTAACATGCCCTGTTGACTTAATTAGCTTCGGTGTCATGAGCTTAGTGCAACAATAAATACTTTTTATGTGATGCTGTATTTGTTATAGTAGTCACATACGTTTTGAAATCTTGTGGTCCACTCTTGTATCAACTTAAACCTATGAATTCACCAACATTATGTTGACGTTTTAAACATGTTTTCTCAGGTGCTTAGCTTGGATTGATTCTTGATGCTATGTGGAGTCTATGTGCTATGTGACTTCGCCAATTTCAAGACTTATCTATTATTTACTCGTTGTCTTTATTAAAACTTTGTTATGCTTCCGCTACCTTTTTAACTTATTTATTTTGGGCTGTAAAACTTAAATCTATTTTGTTTTATGCAACGAGTAAACTTTTTATTTAAACATGCAACTGAGTTAAAATTTCCAAAACGTCCATTAGTGGTCGGTGTCTCTTGTGCCTTGTTGTTCAAAAAAAGAGTATGAACTGATGTTACGTCCCGTCGGAAACACGGATTCCAGTCCAGGGCCCCGTCTGGGGGTGTGACAGGAACGACTGACGTGGTCCGAACCTCGAGGAACTCCGTACCTTCTTCTGAGTCTTGAGCTGTGATAAGACAAGTAACACAAAGAGAACTTAGCCTCGCGCCCGATGTTTAAGCCCGAGACTAGCTCCGGTGTGAACATGAGTATAGAGTGATACAATAAAGTATGGATTATCTAAATAAGAATAATGTAAGTGCTTGTTTGTATCGGAGTGGTTCTCTCAGAGAATATCTTAACCCTACCATATGAGAATATTTGGGGCTATTTAATACTATCTCACCTAATCCGAGAATTAAGCGTGGCTGTGATGATCTGACCAGCCCAATGGCTAAGACGTCTCTTTCGTACTGACGTGGAGTTTGTCAGCTATTGGCAAACCATTTGGTTTGTCCTTTAGTATTGTTAGTAAATTATACTCGTCAGTGCATCACGCTCGTCAGTGGATGAAGCTCGTCAATGGAGTATGTTTTACTTAATCAGGGAATTGGGTCCTCGAGGACCCGATACATCGTCAAAACAATCTCAACATAAAAGAGCAATAGATTTCCGTTTGGAACATCTGACTTGAGTATTTCTTTTGTTACACTTCTATGAACTATAAACTGATATATTTCTTTGTTTCAGGCACGCATTATACACAGAAGATATGTTAACGAAAGACATTGGCAACCTCTAAACAAATATGTTTTGCAGTTTTGCTTCCACAAACAAGGCATTATTGGTGCGACCTTTTTAGCGGAAAGGATATTCATAATCGAAACATGGTCTATTTCTTGACTAAACGTACATATGTTTACTAATTTTAACATTATCAGTAATTTTCATCGTATATCTTCATCTCATTTTCCTAAGTTGGCAATACTCAATATCTATAGGTTAATATGTATCTATTTGCAACAAATTTTCCATTTACATGTTTGACCGCAATATTATTATATATATCATCGTTATTAAAACTTTAAATGTGTTTAAAATGAAATGTTTGGTTGTTGTTTTCGTCCTCAAAACATGGAGTGTTTGTTGTTAATTTTTAGGTCAAAATGAGGTGCTTGTTATGTTTTATGTCAGTAGACGTGTATCTTGGTGAGTATTTTTTATTTTGTCAAAACGGTGTATGTAGAGAGGCAAATGGGCGTGTAGGGCGGATTCGGCGACGCCAAACAGGCAAACGGATGAAACAGTGATTTAAAAACAAGGGTTTAAACCGGCCCCCCCGAGGTCCAAACGAAGCACGGGTCAAACGGGCAAAGAGTCCAAATTTTTTCTACGTTTAAGAACGTTTTCACACTTTTTCTACGTTTTCTACGTTCTTGTACGTTTTAAGCGTTTTCGTACGTTTTCGCACACCTTTGCACGTTTTTGCACGTTTTCGCTCCCTTTCGCACGTTTGCGCTCATTTTCGTACGTTTTTGTAAGTTTTTTTAACGTTTGTTGTCCGTTTTTGATCTATTTCGACCGATTTTGACCGTTTTTGATCGTTTTCCACCGATTGCGACCGTTTTTGACTTTTTTCGGATGATTTATCCCTTTTCGACCGATTTCGTCCATTTTCGACCAATTTTGATCGTTTTCGGTCGTTTTCCACCGATTTGGACCGTTTTCGACCGATTCCGACCTTTTTCGGCCGATTTCATTTGTTTTTCACCAATTTCGGTCGATTTCGTCCGTTTTCAACCGATTTCGACTGTTTTTTTCATTTTCTACCGATTTCGACTGTTTTTGATCGTTTTGACCGATTTCGTTCATTTTCGACCGTTTTCGGCCGATTTCCGATTTCGACCGTTTTTGGTCGATTTCGTCCGTTTTTGACCATTTTTGACTGATTTCGACCGTTTTTGACCGTTTTCTTATAAAAAGTACTAGAACATATAAACGCGGATAAACATTTGAAAACGTTCAAAAACGTATTTAAGCGTACAAAAACATAGAAAACATACAAAACGAACGAAAACTTAGAAAATCATAAGAAAACGTAAAAAAATGTAAAAAACGTAAGAAAATGGACAAAAACAGTCAAATCGGTTGAAATCGGTCAAAATCAGTCGAAAACGATCAAAAATGGCCGAAATCGGTCAAAACGACCGAAAACGTTCGAAATCGGTCGAAAACAGTCAAAATCGATCGAAAATGGCCGAAATTGGATAAATTCATTAATGAAAGAAAACGTGAACATGAGGAGATGGAAATATTTATTAAAGAGTTTAGAACCACCAACGAGCTTTTGTTAAAAGAACGAAGCAACTTATTGAGTGAGCTGAAGATCGAGGTAAACAAATTATCAAAGGTTATGAGTAACGTTTTGATTCCAAAAAACGAAGTCAAAGGAATGACAACTAGGGGAGGAAAAGATGACGACATAAAGCACCCGTAGATTAATGAAACTAGAATCAACAAGAATGAACCTCCCAGATTTGAACAAGATGTGCAGGAAAAGCCGCATGATGACGGTGTGGAAAATAAATATTCAAGTATTCTGGATAAAGCTGCCCACCCATTGGTAAAACCATAACAGTCATCTATCCCTTTCCCAAATCGAGTGAGAAAAGAAAAAGAAGAAGCACTGCAATGAAATTTTTTGGAGAATATGAAACAACTCGATATTAATATTCCATTTATCAAAGCCCTATTGCAAATACCAAAATACGCTAAATATCTGAAGAGTTTACTGACGAAAAAATTAAGACTTGAAGAAGCTTGTACGGAGACAATGAACGAAAGGTGATAAGCTGTCTTGCTCAACGAACTGCCATCAAAAGAAAAAGACCCCAGGAATTTCACTATCCCTTGTCAAGTATTGGAGAAACATAAGGAAGCAGAAGACTTGGCCGTAGATCACTTATCTAGGTTTGAAAGTCCTCATATAGAGGTGTTAACTGAAAGGGAAATTGCTGATAAATTCTTCGATGAGCATTTGTTATCCCAAAACTTAACCCATATCACACCAATAAGCCATACCAATAAGCAATAAGCTAGAAAAGAGATAAAGGAAAAATAGAAAATTAGAGAGAGAAACAAGAGAGAAAGATTGG